>JBBDHG010000082.1:1512500-1592500 GCA_037951165.1 Lophius americanus | reverse complement strand
CTACTGACATGAGCAAAAAAAAGAAATATCAGCATAATATTCATCCACCAGAAGTGCCGCGTCAGCGGTTTCTTTTTAATAATAATAATAATAATACATTTAATTTATAATGCACTTTACATTTGGATCAAATCTCAAAGTGCTAAAAAGTGTACTCAAAGTGCGTTTTTCATCTATTTCTACCGAATGGTGGTTTAATAACAGAGATGAACCACTCCTAGTTTAATAAAAATGTAATTCCATCAGATCCAGTCATGTATATATATATATATATAAAATAAAACATTAAATAGTACTGATATTTTATTTTCCAAATACGACCTGAAGTTTGAAACAATAATACGAATATAAAATATATATATATTTGAATCCGTTACATATGATGGTGTCGGGTTGGTTTGAGACCTACCTTCAGTCCAGATCTGGGCCGTCGGACTGGAACCGGTGCGGAGCTGCTGAAGACTGTGCAGGGCACCCTGGAACGTCACACACTTCACGTTTCAAGCACATAACACAGACTTTCCTTCGCAGATAAATGAAGAAGTGTGCACAAACACGCGGGAGGCCAAGTTATGCTCCAGATCTACTGTAGTACAGACAGATGATAGTCGTTGACTGATATCCACTTCATGCAATTGTGCAAAAAAGAAAAAAAAGAAAAGACTTTTGAAATCCTTTAGAGAGGAACATACTGGGATTTACATCCAGCTGAAATTTGTCAGACAAGAGTTCTTCATCGGCAGATTGAAGAAACAAGATTTATGACGATTGCTTTATTTTGAACTTTTGCTATAAATAGTTACCGTTTTAACTATTTTGTTTTCCCTTCTATTGTATTCATTTATTATAACATAGTTTTAACATCAGTATTTAGAAATTTATAGAATTTGTAATGAGTGGAAGGTTGCTAAAGAATAAGAACGTTTCTTTTTTATATTGATAAATATGTGTTTTTAACATATAATGCTTATATATATATTTTTTGCCATATATGTAGATATTAATTTACATGTCCTTGATTGTTTGGGTAAACATCTATATATATATCTCCTCCAAAAAAAAGAATTTGTTTTAGGGAAATGATAAATTCTAAGTTATTTCTGTAGAAAACGTCATAAACATATATATATATCAACCACATATTTGAACCAAATACAAATTATACTCATAAATATTACATTTTATGTTTTTAACAACAGTGTTGTAGCACTACCTTGAAGACAAAAAAAAAAAAAAGATATGCACTATACCTTTTTTTTGTTTTTTATGGCCTTTCAACTAAAATGCATGAAATTTATGGGGAGGATGAAAGATTGCCTGCTTGTCTTTTGTCTGTCCTCGTAACGCTCGTAAATCCTCTCCAGGAGCCATTAGAAAATGAATCATTATCAAACTTAAATTTGAAACCAGCTTATTTTTCTTGGCTGCTGAGGTCTCCTCACGGCTGACAGTTTGATCGCACGGTTTTAAGGAAAAGCAAGAATATGCATGACTTGTTTGGAAAGCTGAGATGCACAACTATAGATGCTCATACAGCCACTATATAGTTAACAGCTGACAGCCCAAATGCGTAATAAGAAATATACACTTGCACACTCATGTCGACCTGTAAACTCTCATACATTTCAAAACAACCGTCATAAATACTATTGTAATGCCATCAAATACAAAACAATGGAGGAATATTAAGCCGCTGCACTGGATTGCATCACATGGTTCTCCTGATTCATTTCACACAGAGGGAGTAGTTTCTTCTTCCCTCATTGAAAGGAGCAGAAGAATGAGTATTGTCATTTACAACAAACTGGAATTAGAATAAATGTCTGTTATATCCTCTGATGAGTGTTTATGTGTGAAAAGTCTTAAACCTCTAAACATTTTTGTTATCTCTTAGTCTCTGAGCTGTGTGTCTGCTGACTCGTTGACTCACTTTCTCTGTTTCCATGTGCGGTTGTATCAGCACGCGTGTTTGAGTGTGTGTTGGTGTACATTTGTGTGTGTGTGTGTGTGTGTGTGTGTGTGTGTGCCTATGTGTGTAAGGGATATCCTCCTGGCCTTGGGAAAAAAATCAGCGTGCGACAGTCTGACAGAAAACAGACTGTGGCGTAGAGCTTCCTCTCAACTAATGAATTCCTGACCAAATTCACACACACACACACACACACACACACACACATGCATCTACACGTACACACACACACACAGACACACAAGCTTTTGTAGCTGCAAGCAGGCCGTAGTCAAGGTGAATTTCTTTAAAATCAGATGTTGCTAGTTAGAGAGTGCAAACTCTACTATCAAAGTAGAGCATGCTGAGCCAGAACATTCTTCTCTCAACAGTGGTTTCGTTTACTCAAATATTTGTGTTCTACTACTGGAGAAACAGCACGCTATTTTATAATATTAGATTTTTGTTTTTAAAGTGAATTATATACTTCTCTAGCAACTGAGATGAAACAATATTATTATTATTTTTTTTAATGCTTTCCCTTCATTTCATCCTAAAAGTCAAATAACACGTATTTTGGATCATTGAAGGGTATTAAGACCTGTCTGGTCCAGAGCTGCAGGAGGTTATGAGATGAAGGCTTTCCTCCCCTTCTTCTTCTTCTTCTTCACTGCTGCTCTCACGTGAAGAGGCCATTCAATTCTGTCCGGAACGACATTGGATTAGTGCAACGTCCTCTTTGGCCATGCGTGGATCAAAGATTAAACCTCTAGTCCACTAGATGATGCTAGACCACCAGGTGCAGGAAAAACACGCCTCCACTTCTGCTCCTTCTGCTCCTGCCTGCTCCTCTGCAGTTATAGCCAGAATTAGTCCTACAATTATCCTGTTCAGATACTACTACTAATCTACTAATGGTACTAGAGCTACTAGATAAGAATAGTGCCTCCACTGCTTCTGTTTCTCACTGTTTCTGCTATCATGATGACTTGAATGTCAGAAAGTGGAAAATATCTTCACTCTAAGGGAGAAAAATGCTCCAAAACTATTTTCCCCCTAATATATGACTCAGATCCTCACAGAATCCGTTTTCCAATCTGATAGGGGTTTATTTCACGTGTGGCTGGTCTGATTCCTCCTGATTACCCTGCAGAAACAATAACAACCATTTATTTTAGTCCGTGCTCAACAGACTTTAAATCTATAAGCAGAAACTCTTCCAACCTCAGCCCAATAATCTTATAACATCCCCCCAAATTAGATCTGCTTCCGTCTTTTCCCTGATTTAGAAAGGCGTATTCATGCCGTCTTCTTCTTCTTCTTCTTCTCATGGACTCCTGCAGTGGGTCGTTCACCGCCGTCTTTCCTCAGCAGCTCGGCTTCAGCTGCTGCAGAAAGCTGCAGAGATTTGAACAAAGACCAACCTCAGGCCAGTTAATTCAGGATTGATTTTAAGATTCTGTTGATAGCTTTTGAAGTTATACAGAGTTTTAAATCCCCTGTGCACCTTTAGTGACTTGAGGTCTCCCTTGCTGGTTGTCCCTGGAGGTCCAGGCTGGAGCCCAGGGGTGACCGAGCTTTTGCCATCCTGACCCCAAGGCTATGGATCCCCCCCCGGGTAGATCAGACCTGCCGACACAAAATCAATGCTTAAAACAATTATTTTTTAAAATTAAATTCTTTCTGCTACATGATTTGATTTGTAATTGGTTGTTTTGGTTTTCTGTTTTCTGTTTCATATTCTAACTGTTTGTATTCAGTTTGATTATTTTAGTCTCATTTATTTTTTGAAGCACTTTGTTTTTAACTTTGTTTATAAGCTATAAGTGCTATACAAATTAACTTATTCTTCTTCTTCTTCTTCTTATTGTTATTATTATTAAAAATAATATTATATTATTATTTCAGTAAAACCAGAACCCCTCTAACTTTTCCTCCACTGACCAAACTGGTTTTCAAAAAAAAGAGAAGAGAAGAGAAGTTAATATAACATAACATAACATAACATAACATAACATAACATAACATAACATAACATAACATAACATAACATAACATAACATAACATAACATAAGAGAAGATACATTTACATTTTTCCCACCAGGAGAAATACCCCACATATAGTATAGAGTCAAAAATCGAGGATCACCACAACAAAAACTGGGAAATATGTTGTTGCAAATGTAATTAATAAATGGGGCAATGCTTTAATCTAGTCCTGTGTTCGTCTTCTTGCGCTCGGCATAAGAAGATGACCGACGGTCACCACATCAGTGGTACCACACCAAAGCATGTGGGAGATGAATGCCTGCCTGACTGCTATATTAGTCTTGACGATGCAGTGGAACGCCAATAACGTTTTCTGCTTTTCAGCTGTGAGCCTCCTGTAAAGACGAGGGCACAGATCTGATAACCCTTGAATCAGATACGGTTCACGTGAAATGATGAATATCAGCAGCTCAGGCAAAAGTTCAGAATGGACAAAAAATAAAATCTGAATAGAGTCACTTTCGTTTTTTGGCAGACGAAAATAAAAGTGGTGTTAATCACAATAACCTACCTTCATTTATCACTAATCAAATATGTTTTTACTAAATAACGTATCAGTTCAGCTGGTTTCTTAATCAAACGTAGAATCGTTTCAGTTAAGTCCAGAGTGCTCTTCACACAGCGACTGCATTCACAGAGAACAGGTGAAATCACCGTACCTGCAGCTCCAACAGAGGTTCTAACTATCAGACTGTCATATTCAGCTGAGGTCAGCATGATTAGGATTCTAAATTCTGAATTTTTGCCAGTTCCCAGCAGTAGCAAGAGTATCGCTGGCTGGCAACACCAAAGGGGTCATGCTCAGTGATGCTGCAAGCATCACCACGGCGTCTCCAGAGTCTTTAATGTCCGCCACATGAGCCCAGTGTCAACCTGTTCTCAGCTGTGAAGAGAGCGGGGCGCCATTGGCGAACCTGCCAGTTCTGGTGTTCCCCAATCCAGCTTCATGGTTGTAGGCTGTGAGCATAGGTCCCAATAGAGGACATCGGGCTTAATGCCATCCTCATGGAGTATAGGGAACACATAATCATCACAGTGTAACTCCAAGTCAATCACACCTGCAGCAGACACCGGCATTTGCCATAGAACATCAGAATTGGCATTGGCGCCTGTTCTCTTCAAAGATGAGAGCTGGTTCACACCGAGCACGTGTGACAGACTTGAGACTCTGGAGATGCTGTGGAGAAAGTTCCGCTGCCTGCAACATCCTCTAGCATGACCGGTCTGGCGTTGGGTCCGTGATGATCTGGGGATGCATATCCTTGGAGGGCTGCACAGACCTCCATGTGTAAGCCAGGGGTACCCTGACTCCTGTTAGGTACCTGGATGAGATCCTCAGACCTATTGGAAGACCGTATGCTGGTAGATGGGGCCTTCTGGCCCGCCTGTTCCCCAGAACTGAATCGTATCGAGCACCTCTGGGACATCATGTATCGTTGCATCCACCATCCAGATGTTGTAGGGAGAACATACAGACAGATGGAGACCATACACACCAGTGAGCCACATTAAGAGTTGTCTTGAGAAAATTCACAAAAGTTGGATCAGCCTAGGATCAAATGTTTCCTCTTTGATTTTGTGTATGATTCTGAATCCAGTCCTAAATGGGTTAATGATACAATTTACACTATTTAATCAATGAATATTTCAAATTGAATATTACATTCTTCCAGATCTTGGATGTGTGATTGAAGTGTTCCCTTTCATTTTTTGAGTAGTATATATATATATATATATATATATATATATATATATATAAATAAATATTTAATGAATAAAAAGTTGCTACTGCTGCTTTCATACAGATGGTTTTCCTGGTATATTCATAAACGAGTCACAGATCAACTCCGTTGCTTTTCTTGAGCCATCTGCAGTAAGGAAGCATCGCTAAAATTCCGTTGGCAGCAACAGGTGACGGAGCAGCAGCTGTGATCAGGGGTCCAGCCTCAGTCTCTCCTAAAAACCCAGCTAAGGTCTGGAACATGTCGAATATGCCTTTTTTTCTCGCCAATCCCAAACTTCCTTTTTTGTACCTTTAATGCAGAAACTTAATCTGCCAACCCGAATACAGTTGTCAGGTTCAGTGTAATTATTGAAATAGCAATTAGCTATGGGTTGGTGGTGGAGTATGATTTATTATATAAAATATTTGGAATTGTTTATTTATCAGGGTTGGTTTTCTTTTTTTTTTTCCTTAATCTTTTTTGCGGGCCCACTAACCACCCACTGCCCAAAGGCTGGACACCAGTACCATAAAGCAAGTCCATCTCTGGGCGCATTTGAAGGATTCTTTGAAGTAACATAAAAAAAAAAAAATGAAAGTAAGCACATTGGTAATTATATCCCCGAAAAGTCAGGGATATAATAGAATCTGAATCGCCACCGCCTCACATCTTTCGTGTTAACGGGGTTACCCAAAACTATATCAGGGGTCCTTTTCAGAATTGGGACCCACATAGACCCTGTTGGGAGGGAGAACTGGAATGTTTTTGGGGAAAGTTGTGTTTCTCTGGTGTTATTTCTGACACTAGGTGGAGCTTTATCATCAAAACTGTCTGGACATCATTTCTCAACAATATCTCCAATTTCGTCCAAATGTGGTGCATATGAATTCTCTTCTGAGATCTAAATATTGTATTTTACTCTAGTAGTTTATATTTAATTCACTAGGGGGAGCTTTCTTTACTTCAAACACAGTTTTCCGGATATAATTCAATAAATATTTCATGGATCGTTTTCAAACTTTTCAACCCAATAAACCTTAGTATGAGGAAGAACTGGATCCATTTTGGAGAAAAAAAAATCTGTAGTATATTTCTGACACTAGGGGGAGCTTTATCTCAAAAGTTCGTCAGGATAAAATTTCTCAACCGTTGGTCCAATTTAGTCTCGAGGAGATCTATCATGTATATATCATATTTCACCCACATTTTAATCCAATACTTCATAATTATTAAATTTAAGGGGCTTATTTTTTACTAAAATACTGAGGTAATAACTTCACATTTAATTTGAGGGGTTCAATCAGCAGGATTGCTTGAACAACGCAGGGGATTGGGGAGTTTTTCGGGGATAGATCCTTGCTGTGGGGGCCGACAGCGTAGGCCTAGTTTTATGTATCGGAATCAGTCCCTTGCTAGCAGCAGATGTTTTCTAAGTGTGGGCAGTTATCCTAGTTCACTACATGCCACAGGCTGAGCAAAACTCACAAAGGTTCAAGGTGACATTATCAGGCCTTACCAAAAACCTTTTACTCTTAATAGTGATATTTAAAACTGATCTGTGATGATCTGACTTGAAAACATGCAGGCGATCTGTGTTAATGAGGCAGCTTACTACAAACATTTAATTACATCTTAAAGAGATGGAGAGAGATTTGAACGCACCACAAATATGTTACCGTTTGAAGTCGTCTGACACAGACCAAACATATAAGCAAACACACATGACTGAGACCACCGCAGTGGTTTTATAGCCTCACACACACACACACACACACACAAACACATACACACACACACTCTAACACTAACACTAACACTAGCATACACGCACACACCCACACCCCCACACACAAACTAACATACACGCACACACCCACACACAAACACGCTAACACTAACATACACGCACACGCACACACCCACACCCAAACACACACACACACACACACATAGAGAAGGTTTAGGGGGCAGATTAGTAGCAGTGTACTGGTTTAATGGTGTACTTAAATGAACCGGGCAGAAAATAAATCCTGTATACAGCGGGTCCATTTTCAGCTGGAGACACTAAAGGAAGTGCTGCTTTATTGTCCTGTCAAAGAAATCTTTTCTTTCTGCATTAACATTGAAGGACCTTAATTGGACTTAGTATGTCTTCTCTAGCTCAAGAAACTGATGTACAAAATGAACATGCTTTGGAATTGAAAGCAAAACTCCCAGAAGTTCTCCACATGGTCTGGGACATAAGGTGGGAGAAAAGGTCAGCGAAAGAGGAAAGGAGGCGAACATAAATGTTCGTTAGACTCGAAGCTGGTAGAACAGAACGGTCAGGCTGTCTCGGTACTTACGTAGCCCAGTTTGACTCTTGGCAATTATGTATTGGTTGAATTATCTCTGATTATTGGTGATATCACATGAAGGGCATGCTTTTCATTGGGGGGATGTTGGGGTTGTTGGGGGCGGAGGTTTTGAATCATGGGGAATCATACTGATTGTAACAGCAACATCGAAATGTACAACATCTGAGTATTAAATGTAAATCCAAATGTTAAATATAACACTAAATGTTATATATAAGTTTTAAATCTATATCTAAATGTTAAATCTAAATGTTATTTATAAGTGTTATATCTAAATGATAAATCTAAATGTTATAACTAAGTGTCAAATCTACATCTAAAAGTTAAATCTAAACGAAATGCTGACTGTAAATCTAAATGTTTTATCTAAAGGTTAAATGTAAATCCTTAAATCAAAATGTTGTATCTAAATCTAAACCTTAGAACTTCATGTTTTATCTAAGTGTCAAATTTAGATCTAAATGTTAAATCTAAATGTTTTATCTAAATGTCAAATCTAAATATCTAAATCTAAATATTATCTCTAAATCCAAATGTAAAATATAAACATTAAATATAAACTCAAATGTTTGGAAATATCCACGTTAGCGGATCTACCAAAACGAAATCTTGACAATGAAAAACACTTCTATCCGTGTTAAACTAGGCCCCGGCTGCCCTGAGGTAGTTTCTGAGCTAGTTCTGGTATGGTGCCTAATTTGGACCCTGTTGAGAAATGGTCGAGGCCCATAAAAAGGGATATCAGAGAATGGGAGCAGGGTTTCTGCAGCAAACCAAAGTTTTTCATCTGCAGAATTTCCTTCCAATATTTACATTTAGATTCAAAATTTATATGAAAAAATTCAAGTTTAGATTTAACATTTGGAGCTAAATGTGGAAAAACGTTGCTGTTAATATCAACATTTGCTTGTTTTACAAATAGTGCCCCATATTGAAAGGAGAGAAGTGATGAAATAATCACTTTATTGATACGTGTAAAATAGTAGGAACCTTAAAGTGGAGCCTGGAAAGTATGAGTGACTTCTATTACGTATGTGCAAACATTGGCCGGATAGTAGATATCTGGATTGAGGTTAAAACAAGCATTTATTTCAAGCTTTAAGTGAATATACACTCACATTTCGTTTCTTTCCTTGCTTGATTCAAATGTTTCAAAATTCCTCTTTGATGCTTTCAAACACATAAGAAAAAACTTCAATATTGAATATTCAGCACATCAAAATGTGCTGAATATTTAATATTGACAATTATTTTTATTGTCAATTCAGACTTTCCACCAGACAGGTGCAAAGTAGAATGAGATTACGTTACATTTGGCTCCGTGACAAAATAAAGAAAAACGTCAAAGTAAAAGGAGAGTAACAGTAATAAATACAATTTTAAAAAAAGGAAAGAAATTGGCAGTCCGTACAAAAAGTGACTGGGAACCTGAAGAGGAGCTGGATTATTACATTGGTCAACGCACATAAATAAATACTTTCAGGAAACTATTAAATTGCACCTGGTGTCTAGAATAATCCACAAATGCACAAAAAAATTGATGTAGTGAGAAAGTTGAATGTTGAATATTTACACATTGTTACTTATTGCACAGGTTGGTTTTATAGAGAGTGGACGAGATAGAGGGAGTCCGGCGGTCCGATGGCTGGTGTGATGAAGGTGTTGCAGAACCTTGTTGTTGGATAGAACTTAAGGAATGCTTATTGAGCCTTTAGAATAGAATAGTTGAATCACACTATCTTGCATGATCGTACTAGGAAAAGTTGACAGGTAAGTGAATGGAAAAGGGGGGAGTAGGATGGTGTGTCGTGTTATTCCCTTGTGTTTACAGCATGATGCCCTCTGTCTGTAGCCGTGTTGGGGGTTTAAGAAGAAGAATCCCCACTTCATTTGATGAAAATGATCGTCCTATATAAGGAGAGATAAGCCCATGAGCCTCAGTCTGTCTTCAGAAAATAAGAGTGGTTTACTGTACTTTCTGTGGTGGGGTAGGATTTAATAACATAATAAAATCATCATAATAACAATCTAAAAGCATATTCAGACATGTTCTATTTCATTGCATTTTCTTTGGCCGGGTCACGGTGGCAGCAGACCGTGAAGGGTACTCCAGACGTTCCTCACCCCAGATGTGATATTCTTCCAGTAGGTGGGGGCTGGGTCTACCTTTGGGTCTTCTCTCAGTAGGACCTGCGTGTAAAACCTCCAAAGATCAGATGCCAGAACCACCTCAACTGGTTTGTTTCGCCACAACGAACCAGTTTCTCCCTGTCCTTAACTTCAGGCAGCAACTCAACCCCAACCTGGAGGCATCACCCACCATTTTTTGTCAGAGAACCACATCCTTACTCTCGAGCAAGCTGCTTCATACTGAGCCACAGACCGGACTGATGACTCCAACAGAACTACTGTTGCTGTTGGCTGAAGCAACATTTCCATTTCTGAAATCATTCTGACAAATATCAAGAGTCATCTATGAGTTTTATTGTGATAATATCTAAATAAAATAATCTCTATTGTTGTCTGGGATCTTTTTCCAGATAATATGAGAATAACAGGAGGATTATGCAGAAGTTAAACTGGTCATTAGACATTAAACTGGACAATGTGGACAAATGAAAGCCTCTATTATTACCTCAGACACACTTAAAGTTGAATGACATTTATTCAATGGGACATATCCCGTTTACCAAAAGAGACGTGACCTGCAAAATACAACAACACCACTGGACGTCTAAGCTAGGTGGCTAAAAATGAGCAGTATGTCTGTTTGCATTAAAACCCCAGGATGCTATCATAATGAATGATTACTAGCTATAAACCTCACCAACAATCTCTCGTAACTGATTTAGTCAGTATAAATGTTAAATTCTTGTGACTTAGTAAGACAAGAAAATATGTCCGTATAATTTTGAATGTAAATTAACTTGTCAGTTTTAAAGCACAGCTGGTTCTGATCCATGATTGGTGGCTGGCTTTGACCATGTTTCTGTGTTTTTGCTAGACTTTTCACTTAGATACAACCTAGTATAGAATAGAATAGAATATAATAGAATAGAATAGAATAGAATAGCTTTATTGTCATTGCTTTAAAAACAATGAAACACCGTTTGGCAGCTCTGGTTAAGGCAAAAATCAAATCAAAACCCGAAAATAAAACAGCAGCATCAAAATATAACAGATAAAGTGCAAATATAAATATAAATAAAATACATAGGAAAACACCGTCTTGAACATACCATACCTCGGACACCATCTTGAACATTGCCTGGTCTCGTTAGCAAGCAAGTTGTTATGCCGAGGCCTAAAATATATTGGTGTAACTGAGATTAGTCAACTTGATCTGGAATGTTGTTTTATGCTCCCCTTTTGGATACTCATATTATGATTGTATGTGTGGGGGTGATGCACAACAAACTCAAATACTGGGTGAACATGATCTTATAGGTTAGAACCATATCTCATGAATTATTTTCATCAAATCAAATGGTAACTCACAAAAAAACCTAAAGAATCTTCAATCACTGGTAGTTGTGGCGTACTGCCTAAAAACTCTGCTTGGTCACGTGACCAAATCATGTCACTATGATAATTCTTACATGGCCGTAGTAGAAAGTGGTTAAATACTATGTGACGTCTGAACTCGGTCTCACTCCCTGGTTCTGATGTTTCCTGTTTGTCTCTCTCTGTGTTCTGCGTGAGTAGTAACGTACTTCCAGGTGCCTGACTCGCTGGTCCACCTACCTGCTGGACACCTGCATCTAATCACCTCATCTTCTCAACAGGCAGCCCCGGTACTAAACTACTGGCTCTTTACTCCACTCTTTGCCCAGATCGTTTGCTCACCTCTGTGGCTCCGCCCTCCAGCCATGCCCTGGTGTTCTGCGTCAGTAGTCTTGTGTGGTTGTTTTGGCATTTCTATAACCATTGTTTGTCTCTGACTCAGCTTGTTCTCTGCGTTCCTTCCTGTTTCACGGCCTCTCGGTGCCCATTACTCAATCCAGTTTTCCAAAAGTCAACTGTAGACAACATTTCTGTACTGTGGAAACATTTCCGTGTTCTGCTTTCGCGTCTGAAAGTCAATTGAACTCTTATATTTCATGGGCGTCAAAAACTGGGCCTTTTGTCACGTCCCTTGGCATCTCACCCACATGCCAACTTAACATCTGGAGGAGATCTCTGCGGCTTTAATGTACCTTTAATTCAAACACATCCGCTTCAGTCGAGCAGTGTGTGTGACAATAAGAGCAACTGCTATTGTGTCGGTTTACAAAGCAAGAAAGCGCCTCGAAAGATGAAGGTCGGGGTTGAATAGGAGGTCGCACACATGCTTTTCACGGCCAGGACCACATCCACAGTTCAGACGGTTTCCGATGCGTCTGCATGCATTTATGGGAAGGAAGAGTTGGCTGGAGTGAGAAATTAGGGCACAGTATTATTTATTCATAGCAAATGTCGCTGTTTAACAGCTGCGCCGGTTAATCGCCAATAGCCGTCAGTGTCGCTAGGCTAGCAATAGACGCAGAAAGGAAGTCTTTCACGAGTGAGTAAGGCGACTGGAATCTCTGCGAGCATCATGAAAGCAGAAGATGTTACGTTATATTTTCACCTGGTGCAGGTCGGCTGGTGACGTTTTTATGCACGCTGTGCGAGAGTAAGGCCATGACGTCTTTGTATAATGCGGAGTCGAGGTGATTTGTATGGGAATGAGACCGTGTGACAACCTTAACTACATATTTCGATGAAGCAGCCATGAGTCTGATGCAGCCAGTGGCCCATCTGGAAGGCATTAAACATGGAGCAGAACCAGGATGAAGTAAGCACAACATGCTGACATGGGAGAGGATGGAGCTTATCTCCAGCAACAATTCCATCCATTCAACGGTTTCTTCAGCGCCGGCCATCCATTGTGAGCTCCATTAAACGGTCAGGAATCTTAAGAATAACATAGGAGTAAGATAAATAAGAAGGACATTAAGAATCCAGGCCCACACACTCGTAGCATTTAATTGAGTGGTTTAGAGTCATTAACAAACAAATATAAGTTAACAGAGTTAACTTACACCTTCTTAAGGAGAATGAGTCGAAATCAAAACGAGTATATATGTATATATGCAGTTGTCGCAAATACCAAATAAACCTTTCCAAGCTGTTTCGCCGCATTCGCAGTGAACGCAAATGTCACCATGGAATGATTTCTGTCACTGGCACAAATATACGCCCTTCTCTTAGAGCAATGCAAAGAACATATTGAAAAATATGAAATCACATCTCCATTTTACACAAAGTCAAGTCAAGTCAAAACAATTTTATTTGTATAGCCCAAAATCACAAATTACAATTTGCCTCAATGGGCTTTACAATCTCTACATGACGCAACATCGTCTGACCTCAGACCCTGGGTCCGGTTCAGGAACAACTCCCCAAAAAACCCTTTTAACGCATTGTATACAGTTCTAAAGCCATAAAGGAATGCTATTAGTCAGCTTCTATGTCCGTCTGTTGGTTTTTACAAGTTTGCCTAATGAAATGTATTCAGAATAGCATGTGACCAAATGTTGCATCTTCATTCCGTCAAAAGCTGTAGGCAAAGTAAAACTGTGTTTTGGTCCCTTAAGACGAGGGAGCAGACAAGATGGAGATTGCGGTGAGTATTATGGACAAACCACGCATGTCCCTGTCCACTAGTCAAAAACCCTCAAGTTTGAGATTGATATCATCAAAGTATGAACAGTGCAGCAGCAGCACATCCAAGTATCTGATGGCTTTAGAGACAAGTGAACTGAAAAGTGACTTTTTTGGAGGTACCAGGTTTGCGCCAAACACCAATGATATCATTCCATCATTTCCCTCTATTATCAAACGTGACCAAAGCAAACGGATTATCTTCAGAAGGATAAAAGGAAACAAATGTGAAAAAACAACATTAAACATTTATAAAAGAAAATGCATTACAGAGATGACAACAAGACTTTTATAGGAAAGATGAGGGTTCCTCATTGAGACCAGGTTGACTCGTCTTCATGATCCAAAACGCCTCCTTAGTATCTTTTTTGAAAAGCTAATGACTTGAAAACGCTCCGAGAGTCGTATCAATCCCATGGTGTCCTTCCAAGTAGTGTTTGCCCACAGAACAGTTTGAATTCCCAGTCCAAATGATGCACCTATGTGATCCCTCAGCCTCCTTTCAATGAGGTCTACATAGCAACAACAACAACTCATCCAAGTAACAGCATGGGTAGTAGAAGTATATTTTATGAAACTGGTGATGGGCTGGGTTTGTTGGTTTTATTACTGAACACGTCTATAAAAGAGACACTTTCCACCATATTCTCACAGTAATTGCAGCGACCACAGTCAGGTTGGAGAGGAAGGAAACTCCTGTCTAGTTTGTCCTTGATAGTTGGGGCCCAGATCCCTCGGGTCTCCGTGAATATCCCCTTTAAAGGAACATTGCTCTCTGTGATGTCCCAATTTTTCTCCATAATGTGGACAGCCTCTTCGCTACAGCATGTAACAAAGTAAGGTTTCTGGGTTTGCTCTCGTTTTAGTTTAGGGCTGAGCAATTTCCTCAGCTCTAGTGTCAGAGCGCTAGTATGAGCATGGGTGCGTTTATAACGGCGCTCCATCTCCAGATACGTGTAGCTACTACTTATCAATTCAATTAGGATTTTTATTCTCTGTTGTTGTTCGTAAGCCAAATCTTTTTATCCTCTTTTTTTCCTCTTTTTAAAGGTATAAGACATATTATTCGTGGAATTTTCTTCTTATTGCAAAATGATTTTTGGATTAGCTTTTTTTCCATAGATGAAGGTTTGCAAGTATCCTTGGCTATCGTACTAGATACTTAGGTCTAATAGCTTAATAGCCTGTGGGTCATATCCCAAGCTCAACTTCAGGTTTTAATTTATTGTGTTCAAAAGAGCATGAAAAAAAACAAACCCAAAAAGCGTAGAAATCTCAATTTCTTTGCATAGTTTATAAGACTGAGGATGAGTTGTCTTTAATTGCAATGCCTGCTGAAATGGTTACAACAAATATTCGAGTTTTAAAAACTGTTCCCCTTAGGGGTCGTCACAGCAGATGTTTGTTTCCATTTTGTCCTGTCCTCCTGTTTCCTTTATCAGACCAACCAACTGTCTGTCCTCTCTCACAACATCCAGAAATCTCCTCTCTGGTCTTCTCCTATTTCTTGTGCCTGGCAGCTCCACCTCCAGCATATTTTTCTACCAGCAGATCCACAATCGCTCCTATTCATGTGTCCAGCCATCTCAATCTGGCTCTCATCTCTTACTTTCTCTCCAAGACGTCTAACCTGCTGTCCCACTTGATGTCCTCCTTTCTAATCCTGGCCATCCTCCCTAACTCACACAGAAAATGTTAACATCTAAAATTATGTAAATTCAAACAAAAAAACAAATGTAAAACCCATTAAACGCACAGAAGTTATGTGGGTAAATCTTTAAAATCTAAAATCCACAAACCTCCTTAAATGATGCTCTCCAGTATTTAACTGCTGTTTTGATGGAAGGCCCATGAACAAAATCATATTTTAAATTCACTCAGTCTTCAAGCAATAATGGCAGAGAGGATTTCTACTATTTTCTGGACGATTGACTCAAATGCTGACCCATTAGAATCATTTTTATTAGCCAGATAAAATTTTATAGTAAATTTTCTATTAAAAAAAATAAAGAAATAAATAAAAAAAATAAATAAATGGAAGATGAAAGATGAATGGAAGAATGGAAGATGTTGAAGTATCAAACTAGAGGCTTAAAATTATCCCATTTTGTGAAAAAACGTACAAACTAAATGTGTATCCTGATTCGTGTCAGAGATCCGTTCAATTTCCTTGTGCAAGAAATTATATATGTCTAAGTCTTAGTTTTCCACATTTTATAACAACTCTTGGCATAAAGCAATTCGTTTTAGTATGTCTTATTTCATTCTAACTATTTTATTTTTTATCTCCTCTGTTTGTCAATCACATTAGAAGCAAATTGAACAACATTAGATTTATTTTTGAAATGTTCTATCAGTCGTCTTCCTCATTGTGTCGGCAAATGAATTAAAATGAGACACAAAATATTATATAGCTTGTCCAAGCTTTACCCCCAGATTAAAATCCTTAAATTAAAGATCAAGTCATGCCTGAAAAACTGTTTTGTTGTTAAAAAACTCTCTCCCTAGTGGGTAAAACATGAACGATTAGACTAAAATATATAAGATTGATCTCCTCCAGTTGATTCATAGGTACTAAATTTGGTCTAAATTGGGACAAAGGCATAAAAGTTATATATGGAAAAAAGTGTTTTTTGAAATAAAAGCTCCTCCAAGGGAGTAAAATATGATATTTAAAAGATAAATCTTCTTGAGTCAACTCATAAGCACCAGATATGGACTCAATCAGATCAATGGTGGACAATTTATGCCCAAAAACGTCTCTAGTGTTGAGAATATAGAATCAACCTTTCCCAAAATCAATCCAATTCTTCCTGACACTAATTTGAAACTGATCCATGTGGGACTGGTGGACGCGACGGACGCGGCTGTAGCAGGCGGCGATGATGATTCCATAAAATCCCCAAATTTTCAGGGAAATAATAAGCAGTGAAAGTAAGAGTCATAAAAGGGTTGAAGTAGTGTAAATTCCTTCTCTCCTCCCCTCCTCTCTTCAGCTGAAGTTCATTCAGCCAACACTCTGCAGCGTACGTTCTCCGGCTCGCCGACCATTCTTCACCAGATTGTTCAGATTCCTTTGTGGTAGAATCTTGTCTAATCTTTCAGGTGATTTTGTAGTTAATGACTCGTTTTGTACGAAGTATTTAGCCAGCAAGAATTCTCATTTGGTAATACCTCCGTTCTTTGTGCTCCTGAAGTTTTTGCCTGCCACCTGTATCTCCTTTCACTCCTCCTGTAGTCGGCTGCCAGTGACTAAGAGCCTCGGCCGGACTGACTTCGCTCAGAAAGCTCTCAGCAGTCCCTCGTTGAGAAAATAGATCCTTGTTAGCGCCGCGCTGGCCTCGCTCTCTGCGTCTTAGGTCCAAAAACTATTTTCAACACAACATTCAAGGATTTTTGCCATTATTGATCGTCCTGAGGGTGAAATTATTGTCTAATTGGATAATTACTCTATGTCTGGAGTCAAATGGTATTTCTGCTACTTACACGGTTCTGCACCGGCTCCCTGTGAATTCCACAATAATAGATTCTACATTCCTTGCCTTCACAAAATTGTACTCATGGATATTTCCCCTAGCACCACACAGGCAGCTCCTTTCACACCTGTTAGACATTTGATTACACTTAATTGAACTGCAAAGATGTAAATAGTGTCGGCTTTGCTGTTGGCTGAGGTATAATAGTTCCAACAAAGCACCCAGGTCAACTTCATGGTTCTGTTGTGGCTAGTCACTGGGACATATGGCTCCATAAATGCGGATGAACAGGTTGGAAATACAAGGATCCATCAAACATTAAACCAAGGCATCTGTTTCCAATGTTTCCCTTGAGTATTTCTGGTTAAAATTCCAGTGATGGATTTGATGGTGTAATAACTGTGTAGGTATATGGTAATGGTTTTGACTGTTTCATTGTGAATTGCTTGTGATACTGACTAGTCATGCAGAAGCAGGAAAGAGATGTGACATGATTTTAGATTAGGGACCGTTTTATATCCTTCTATCAAATAAACATGAATCAGGACAGAATATGCGATCGGCCAAATATATCAAAATCAAACAGTGCTATCAATAACACCATATCTTTCACTGCTGTGCCTTTAATATACTCTTTAAGTAAACAGTCAGAGTACACTTTTTCTGGAGTTTTCTTAACTCAAACATTTATGTGTCAACTTTGAATTCTGGGTAAACACATGGTGTAGGCAGTGTCAGCTGGGATAGGCTTCAGCCCCCTCCTTGGCCCTGCACAGAATAAACAGTTACAGAACATAATAAGGTAACACGGAATCGATTCTAGATGAAAGGTTTACTGGATAGATTTGCACCAACGGTTAATTTTGTGTTTAACTCTTTAAAAAAATATTTCTTTGCATATTTTATTTCTTGGGGCATTTTAATCATCTTATATCTTAGACAATCTAGCTTTACCATAAAATGACAAATAGTTTGGAAAAGCATGTTTTAAACAGTGACAGAAATCAGACTTTGTCTTTAAAATGATTGAAAGAAACAAAAACGTGTTTTAACGTTTTAGAAATATTTTATTCTTATTCATACTCATCAAATCACTTTTTCAATAGCCATGGTTAATGCCACCTCCTCCGACACCGTGGCCCCTTTTACCCACGGTGTCCCACATGGCTCCATCCTTGACCCCTTACTCTTTAGCATATACATGCTGCCACTGGGTCATATTATATATTATAAGAAATGGTGACTCAAAATGTGCTCAACCAAACAGCTCATCAGGAGTTTAACTGAGGACTGAGGCTTTAAATCATCCGATTGGTAAAGAGCTGCCATTGAACAATTTGGAGAATTTAAGCTATCAACCCCTGGTCGCTTCAAATTGTTCTCCAAGGGGGTGGGTTAAATGCACAGGACTAATTCCACAATGTTGTTCTGCATGTATGCAGTTTATGATAAATGTGATTATAAACCGTTATATATCAGTGGATCCCTTCTTTCACTGGAAGTGTCGAAATCTAATGGCTAACAGAAGAGATCTGTTTATCATTTTAAGTTACTCAATCTATTTACTGTAAAAAAAATCCTGCTAAAATCTAAAAGTATTTGATCACAGAGAACAAAAATTAAGTAGCTTTTGTTGGCGTGAAACTACTATGTTTTATTTTAATGATTAACAGTTTAAAAAAAAAAAAATATATATATATATATACATATATAAATATATATATGTAAATATATATATATATTACAATAACAGATTGCAGAGCAAAGCAGAAACTAAATCCAGTCTACAGTATATATAGTCTTTATCTATAATAGTTCACAGTTTTTGTCAAAGTTTAACCTGATAATCTCTCAGTAACATTTTTCTTGAGATGTATATCCTACTCTCCTGATTTGATAAAAGTTTTTTCATTAAGAATTCATGCTGTGTTGGATTAGAATCAGATCAAGAAGTAATTAGACATAAAGGGCTGCCATATAATGTATAATCTAAAGAATAATGACTCTGTGCTATGCAGCGTAGTTACAGCCCAATCATTTATTACAAAATGTTTTATATTTAAACCTCATTGTCATTGGGGGACACTGTGTGAGGATATAGTAACGGTTTTCATCATAAAAACCATTCATTTCTTAATCATTTCTTACTCTGTGGACAGACGATGACTTTGTTCATGTCTGCTGAAATAATCTGATAAAGACCTTTGATGGCTGCTATGATTCATGCCACTGATCGATAGAAACTCTCGTTATTTGTTAGAGGAGCCACAATCAACGATATCCCCGCCTCGTGAACCTGACAGACAAAGACACAGAGACGGTGTGTCAGACGTTAAAGATCCATTAGAGTCCATCTTTGTGCTAATGCTCCACTGCGCACACACACACACACATACACACACACACACACACACACACACACGGAGAGAAAGAGGGGGTACATCAATAACATCTTCTCCAAATTCAGTTAACCTTTTGTTTCTGGGGCCAGTGACACAAGGCCAGGGGCCAACCAGGACACAACAGCCGTACACATTCATATGCACACAGGCCTGTTGTGCACAATAAATGAATTAACCACCATCCAGAACCTGGTCTGGACTTTGTCACTGAGGCATCTGGTCAGTAGTGCTTCTCTCTGCTAGGTTTCCTATTTGTCTGTTGTTTACCCAGGGTACCGTGCAGCAGATAAGGACCGTAGTTCATGTGCCGTTTAAAACATGCAAGAAAAGTAATGGTGAAATACAATGTAGTATAATATACTGTATATATATGAAATTCTTCTTGTTCTTACTTTAATGATTTTCATGCAGGTAACTGTACTGTCACTATAATATTATTATTATTAGTAGGCCTTGGCTGTCCTCCAGTATATCCCCGAAAAGCCCCCAATCCCCTGCGATGTACAAGCAATCCCGCTGCGAATGCTTGTGCATCTGTGACCCATTGATAATCCGGAACAGTCCATATTTATTCAACCTGAGTAATTCTATGAAGTCAGCAGTATGTTCTAAGATCTGATCACACTGTGACTCAATAATGAAGATAAATACAGTTAGTTTTTTCTGGTCTCAGTAATAAAATGAAACCGATGTCCTTGCATCAATTCATACGAGCTAAATTCAGACGTGGTCGAACATATGGTGGGAAAGTAACGGCCAATGAATAGTTTTTTTTTGTTGTAAAAAAGTTGCTCCATTGAGTGAGATATGAACTATTGCAGCCCTGGAGATTCTAGTTGACTAGATGTTACAGTTGTCCTAGTCATTAAGATCCTTACGCTTGTCCATTTTTCCTGCTCCAAACACATTCAGGACAAAATGTTAACCTGTTTCTGCCTATTGTGTCAGAGATGAGATGATCAATGTCATGGAGGTATCATCATCAGGCATCACGTCTTTACCTCTCTTCATTTTGCATATTTGCAATCATGGTTATTTTAATGTTATTTATTTTATGAAAAAAACTTCACAAAAACGTTTTTCTTCTTCTTTCGGCTGTTCTCTTTAGGGGTCGCCACAGTGGATCATCTTCGTTCATCTTACCCTGTCCTCTGCATTTCCTATGTGTCACTTAACAGCTACATGTCCTCTTTCACCAGATCCAGAAATCTCTTCTTTGGTCTTCTCCTTTTTCTTCTGCTCCAGCTCCATATCCAGCATCTTTCTACCAGTAGATCCACAATCCTTCCTCCTCATGTGTCCAGCCACCTCGATCTGGCCTCTCTGACTTAGTCTCCAAGACGTCTAACCTGCTGCCCCGCTGATGTGCTTGTTTCTAATCTTATCCATCCTTGTTACCACCAGAGAAAATCTTAACATCTTCAACTCTGCCAACTCCATTTCTGCCTCTTGTCTTTTGGTCAGTGCCACCGTCAATCTATCACAGGTAACTCCTGACACTCTTCTCCACCCACTCCACCCTGCCTGTACTTACTTCTTGACCTCTTTTCCACACTCCCCGTTGCTGTGAACAGTTGACCCCAAACACTTAAACTCCTGAACCTTCTTCACCGTTCCACCTGCCTCCCTCTCATTCCCACACATACATTCTGTCTTACTGCGACTGACCGTCATCCCTCTTTTCTCCAGCGAATACCTGCACCTCTCCAGTTTTTTGTCACTACAGATCACAATTTCATCGACGAACATCCCAGTCAATGGAGACTCCTGCCTGACCTCATCCTTCAGTGTGTCCATCACCAGGGCAAACAAGAAAGGGCTCGGAGCTGATCTTTGATGCAGTCCCACCTCCATTTTTAACCCATCCTTGACTCCTACTGCTCACTTCTCTACTGTCGTACTGCTTTCATACATATCCTGTACCACTCTAACTTACTTCTCTGTCTATCCTACTTCCTAATACCAAAAATCCTCACTCCCTCTGCACTATGTCCTACGCATTCTGTCCACAAAGACAAAATGCAACTCCTTCGGACCTTCTCTGTACTTCTCCATCAGCACTCTCAAAGCAAACATTGAATCTGTAGTGCTCTTTTTTGGCATGAAACCATACTGTCGCTCATAGTCTATCAAGTCTTTTCTGAACCTAGCTTTCACTACTCTTTCCCAGATCGTCTTTGTGTGGCTCATCACTCCCTCGCTCCTCCTCGTCACCTTCAGGTGACTTAAGACAGCTGGAACGAGACATCTTAAACATCTGCACCGACTATAGTGAAATTCTTTAAACCAAAATGTTACTAGAAGCATGGTGAAGTCTGAATGGTGAATTACAGAATCTTAATTGCCCGTAGGTGTATATGAGAGCATACATTTCTTTATGTCTGTATGTGTCGATAGGCCACATAGCATAGGCTCCAGCCCCCGGGCGATCCTGAACATGATTAACAGTCACTGAAAATGGAAGTGTCTTTGTTATCACAACCGAATGAAAAGAAACACAGAGATTATGTACGTACCAGATATTTCTTTATAAATTTAAGTAGGTTATTTTGGTGATGAGGATCAATTTTTTGAGGAAACCTTAAACTGTCCTGTAGGGAAATGTAGTCTGTGATGTACATCCAGTAAGACAACAGATGATAGATGAGGTGCTTATAGGGAGACTGCAACCTCATGCGGCACCAGACTATCCAGTACATGGTGCTGTTAGAAGACAGTGTTTCCATTGATACATCGCTCAATGTTGGATGATTATACAAATACGGTGCATGAGTTATGAACATGATAGAGCTAAATATGGACAGGTTATTATCTGAGGCCTCCATCCAACTGTAATATTTACACATTGACAATAAGGCTTAATATGGAAGGATACCGCGCGTGTGTGTGTGTGTTAGTGTGTGAGGGAAAGGATTGAAGGTCAATACATTTGTGTCAAGTGAATTTGACCTGAGTAACACACAAATGCACTGTAAGTGATGGGACAGGTACCGGAGTGAGATGCGCATACATACACCTGTTCATACCTGTGACATTAAGTTTAAGTGTGTGACATGGATACCAATGCCACACACAAACGCACAAACACACACACACACACACACACATACACACACACACATAGAACAAATGCCCAGTGGCAGCTAAAAGTGTTTAAGTGTGTATTTGTCTCGATGCCAGTTTCCTTCCATTAGCGAGGCCAAGCAGCTGGCAACCCATGCCTCATATAACCTGTGTTAAAAAGCCTTCCAAACATGTGACGAGGTCAAACATTCAACTATAACCTTATCTAACACATATCATGGCAAAATAGCCACATTCAGAGCCCCAGATAACCTGCGTAATTTCTAGGAAAATACAAGAATCCCGTTGTTAATTTCCTCTGAGCAATCGGGTTGGATTTGCTCAACTTCCCACATGATCAACATGATCAAGACAACGAGGAAAGAAAGGACTTTCTCCTGTACTCAGCTGCAAATACATGTTGTATCTCCACATTTCCTAAACTGTGACGATTCTTTTCTAGTTTTGTATTGCTGTGTGTGAGAGTCTTTGCAAAGATATTAGTGTGTTAGCCAATAGCTGCTTCTCTCTAACTGGTTGAGTACTTTGTCTCCCATTTATTGTTTTTTTCTTCGCATTTAGTGAAAAATAAAGACACAGCACATGATACTCCACAAAAAAACAGTTTGTAAAGGACACCCAAAAATAGTTAACACCAAAAATAACAAATATTGGAGCACTCCTAGAGCAAATACCTTCAGCGAGGCCGGTTCAATCAGGACAGGCAGAAGGATACATTCAAGAGAATTACAGGTAGCAACAAATGATACGTGATAATTAGTATGTCAGAAAGTATTTGGTGCTCAGACTCCTACAGGGATGTTGTGGCCATTTACCCTGACCAGCAGCAAGATAAATATCCCAGTGGAGGTGGTGGTGGTGGTGGCCTGTGAAGTTGAACAGGCTTATGAAATGATGAGATTGAATCTGTGGGATGTGAAGGGTAGGTGGAGTTTGGACATAAACAGTTTGAATGTATGAACTAGAGGAACAGAGAGAATTATGTTTAAAAAAGACAGAAGTGTGAAACCTTTCCCACATAGACCGATACCTGCTGTTTGACTCTCACCTCCCACTGAAACACAAGCTGGGAGTCATCAGAAGTGACCTGAGAAGAAGGGAAAAGACTCTGAAAACCCGTGGCTACCCTAAGTGGGCCTCCAGCAAAGAAACTTCAAAAGAGCAGCTCTCCGTCCAACACAGTGGAAAAAGAAGGGCAGGAGTACAACGCCGTCATGCCACATGTGGCTAGAGTATCACAGGAATTTAGAAAGACTCCACGCACTAAATCTCAGTTGGAGTAGGTGTTCAGGCGATCCGACTCTGTGGTCGGAGTGGAGCTTCGCTCTTCTGGCAGTGGCTGCGAAAAGATCACTTGACAAACTGCTGTCTACTGTAGATAACATCAGCCACCATCTGCACATCGCCATCACGTCACAGAGGAGCTCCTTCAGCAGCAGGCTGCTGTCACAGAGCAGCCTCCCGGCCAGACTCAGGAAATCCTTCCTATCCTTGGCCATCAGACTGTGCAACACCTCATTAGGGGGAGGGGGGAGGATGGGGACAGCCATACATAATAAGCTCAAAGCAGTGCGAAGCATAGAATAGAGGGACTCACTCAGATCTGAAGTGCCTATGCAGTATGTAGAGTGTGATTAACCATAATCTAACTGGCATCCTTCACCTTAAAGAACGCTTCCTGTATACAACAAGATTATAATTAACACAATTTAGAATGTTTCTGGAATGAAAATCCAGCAGGACTTATAACCAAAAGGTATCCCAGTTGGACAATTAAGTATTTAATGCACACAATCAAGATCAACTTCAACATCCACTCATGTACTGTACTCATGTAAGTCTCTGTTGCTTATCACTTTGACTGTTCTCAAGTTGCCACGCCTTACAGGTGGTTATATCATAATTTATTTGCAACAATTGCTAAACTCAGCCACATAGGGCTATAACTACACCCCAGTGTAGTTATGGAGCCGGTCCCAATGGTTGGATAAATGGGGGGAAATATCGTGTCAGGAAGGGCATCCAGCATTAAACCTTGGCCAAATCCATATGGGAAAGGAGATGATTGGCTGTGGGGACCCCTAAAGGGAAATTCCGACAGAACATGAAGAAGAAGTAGATTAGCCACGCATTAATAAGGTCATTACGGCCCTTCACAGACTCCCCCATTGAGATATTCCTTCAATGGTCCAGGATGGAACACCAGCTATAACCTCCAAGTGGGTCAAATAAGTCCTGTAGCGGTGGGAGTGGGTCTGAGTCTGGCACGGCCTTTTTGTAACAGGTACATGATACACAGGTGCAGTGTTCCATCTCTTTTTTTCTCACACATGCTACTGGTGTAGTTGATGGTGACTGGGAATTTACAATCCAGCTTTTCACTAGAAGCTCCTGTACAGGAGCTTTGGGAAAGGTCAACAAGAGGGGTCGTTCCTGGACGATACTTTTATTAACTTCAGCTGTTGTTCTGGCTGGTATTGGTCCAGTTGGTTGTATTTCTGGTTGGTCAATCTCAAGGACTATTGCAACATGTTGGATGCAACCAAACTTCAACAAAACAACATTATGCTTAATTAAGTTGGAATCCAACAAACTTTATTGATCTCCTGTAGACACTCCCCAACCCCGAGCTTCTCTACGGTGATGTTCTCCTCTGTTGGGTTGCAGGGGACAAAGGGGTTAGTTGTGTCAACAGTAGGTTGTTTTACCAGCTGGGTAACATCCTCTCTAGCTACTAACGCTGTGGCCATGCTTTTGAACTTGAAGTACAGTTCTAGAGCTTCAATATTTTCTTCCCACACGACTTGTTAGTCATCGCCGGATACCTGGCTGTAAATCACCTCCTGGAAGACATTAGCTCCTAGCGGTGAGAGTTGGATTGTCATTTCCTGGAAGGATGACTGTTAGCTCCACCCAACAATTGTATGGGATGGACCGTCATTTTGCACTGCGCAATCCAAGCTCTTTCTCCAGTTCAGAAGGGTTATTCCTGAGATCTTATTGGATGGTTACTAATGAAAGCCTCTTGATGATGCTCACTTTTGAACCGGAATCAAATAAATCTGTCACTGCATATTAATGCCATTGATGAAGTGTCATTAATGCCTTATAGAAATTATTCATGCGACTTAGGACGGAAGTCGTCGCCATCTTACAGGAGGAGAGAGACATTTTTCTCTGATGTTAAACATTTATAAATGTTATATCTATTTGTTGATTTTAAGTTTACGAAGGACATGCTGACTTGTGTCATACTCTTATGGCACGGATCATCATAGCCCCAAGAATTAAGGGATATTATCGAATCGTCCGAAGTGCCATTGAAGATCCTTCGTGTTAACGAAATAACTCAAAAACTAATTCTCGGATCTTGCATTTTCGAATTTTATACCCCCAAAGAACTTGAGGAAGGAAGCGAGGAAGAACTGGATTCATTCAGGGAAAGTTGATTTGTATATTTCTGACACTAGCCATAATTTCCCAATCGTTTGTCCGATTTAGTCCAAATGTGGTGCATATGAATCGACACGTGGGGATCCATCTCGTATGTATCATACTTTACTCTAAAAGTTCATGTTTTACTCAGTAGGGGGAGCTATCTTTACAAAATAAAAGTCTTAGATAACTTCACATTTAATCTGAGGGTCTATCAGGGGATGGCTTGTACGGTGGATGGTGGTTGGACTTTCTGGGGATATACCCCTGACGTCAGGGATGACAGAATAGGCCAAAAGTCTAGTTCTATGAAAAAACCTTTCTCTCTGTTCAATCCCAGATTCCTCCACTTCCTGTATCCTGCACACTTAGTTCGGGAAGGAGTTTGACCTTAAGGAATTGATTATGAGATTTACATTCAGCTTCATGTAGTCTATAGTCGAGCTCTTAAACAGAGACATTAATTGAATCCTGCTCTGTGACAATATTCCCACTGCTTTTTGTAGTCGCAGGAACTGATCCAGTCAGAGCTGATATTTTATATGCCACGTTTGGTGTTCTGACTGACATTAAGTGGAACAAGACCACACGCAGCAGGACGCAAACACATCTCCAGGTTTGGTGTCTTGTCGTTCCATCTTGTGTTACTTATCTGACAATCTGTGATATGGACAAACGTATTATTCCAGAGAGTAGAAGAAGAGAATAGTCATAATGGGATAATTAAGCTTCATCAATCTAAGTTTGCAGCTTTTAACAACATGTGCCATGAGCTCACACCAGACAAATAAATCTGCACCAACAGAACCCCTCAGTGTTTGAATTGAGTGAGTTTATAGACATACATCTGTGTCTACATGTGTTTCTCATGGCCCCTTGTGGAAAAACTGAATGATGCAACATTCAATGGGAAGGAAGCAAATATTCAAACTTCACAAGTCCACATAGTTACACCAACCAGTCCACTTCGCTTCAGTTCCATTCATTATTAGGACGGTAAACCCAAGATCTGTCTTACATTTCAACTGCAGGGAATACTCGTAAATCTGTGCGTAATTTTGTTTTTTAAGCAGACTAACCCGCTTCAGCTCTCCTGAAGATCAGAAAAACAAAGATGAGACTTATTTATCTGACATATTTTACGATAGATAGCCTGCCTTTCTTTGCAGGCGAGACATGGCTGATATTTGTGTTCATGTCGAACAATTGGCAGCATCAGAACAGCCATGAGGAGCAAGTTATGGTTTAAGAACTTGTCCAGGGCCCGTGGAAATCCTGCTCTCAAAATCTGTTGATCGAAAACATCGATTTTCTGATAAGTGGATGACTGGCGCTTCTTCTGCTGCACAGCTGCGCCACAAATACATTTCACAAGAACACAAATAGTTTAGAAGAAATCTGCAGTGTAAAGTGTCTGTGTGCAGTAGAGCAAACTACAGTCCAATAAAATTTCATTGAAGTTTCTTTTTAATTATTTAATTTTTTTTATTTCAAAATTCTAAAAATTGTTATTTGGACAAAGATTTTAGACAAAATTACATTTAACATATATGAACCACACATCTATTTTGACCCTCTTAATGGTGCTGTTACTTGGAAGTCTTTAGCAGCACGAGGAAAGGCAGGTTCATGTTCATCCATCACCATCTCAAAGGCAGAATCAGAAAATCATAGTTTCACCTTCAAGTATTTGTCTTGTTGCATGAAGATAAAATGAAAGTTAAGTTATGCAACTGTTATGAACACAAATATATTTATATATCTTATATATATCTCCTAATTTTAGGGTATAGCTAGGAAACCACTCAATGAAATGTTCTCATAAATCATATATTTGTCAAATGAGCCTTAATTCCAGTTGCCAGACGATGGTGATGTCATTGTAACTAAATATTGACTTGCACAAGTCCTCAGGATTAGACTCTTATCCAGCATGGGAAGTTTGGGGCAGATTGAGCCATGGTTACTGGAATAACAATTAACTGTTTCTTGGCGAAAGGTCAGATTCATTGTTCTGCCATGTCTACACCCTTCAAGTTTTCCAAGTGATAGAACTGTCATTGTGCAACAATCATGAAGTCTTCATTAAATTGATAATAATTACTATTTAACTAACTTCAACTCTTTATCATCACATAGTCATAAGCCCTATTCGCGTTGGTCTAATATTCACAAAGGACTGACATGAACACATGAACTACCCATTGTAGGTCATTAATTAGGATTAATATCACAGACATCCTCTGCAATTATTACAAATGACCTCAGACTAAACACAGTAAATACATGCAGCACAATACGCTGAAATTCATTTTTCTGCATTTAAACCATCGTAGGTCTAGTTGGGTATTCCCAGCCTGCAGTGGTTAGTTAGTTTGTTTAAGGTGTTGACTCCAATTGAGCATCTGTAGATGTGACCCACATCGCAACTCACAGGACCTTAAGGATCTGCTTCTAACATGTTGGTGCCAGATAGGACAGCACACCTTCAGAGGTCTGCTGGACTCCAGGCCTTGACAGGTCACAGCAGTTTCTGCAGCAAAAGAGAGGCCTTGACAATAGTAGGCAGTGTTTGGTGGTTATGATGTCATTACTGACCAAGCATATTAATGTACGTAAATGAATGACATAATGATAGGATACATAGTAAAGGTACAGTAAAAACAATGTGAACAGCGTCACAACTGATGGATTCGGACTCGCATACATATTTAAATATGTATGCACTTAATTTTTCACTGTTTAAAGTATTACTTGAAGGGTTACATTCAACATTATTCCTGAGAGTATCAGCTTCTAAGCAGAAGTATTGACAGTATATAGTTTGATACTCAAACTGAAGGCTTTTGGTTTAAATAAACTGTTAATGCTATTCTCAGTAGTGATGGAATACTATTCTTCATCATTCATCACCATCATTTGAGTAGTGGGCAGCCCCTTGGGGTCAAGTTGGGGTTCAGTGTCTTGCTCAAAGAAACTACAACAATAGTAGTATTAGGATTAGTAGAATAGTATTAGATCCTTCTGGACCAGAGAATTGTACAGAGAGATAGGAAATATTAGCGTGTACTTACGTCACCAATGCTACTCTGAGGGAAAGCTACTGGATTATTCTGTGGTCATAAATCCTGCAGCAGTCATAGCTAACACAGTGCCCATGAATACCATGCTGCCCGACGACAGCCAATGAGACGCCTGAATCTTTCTAATAAGTTTAACTATGAATATAAATAGTTTTTTTAAATTAATTAGGCGTTATATAAGAAAATCAGGGATATTTTGGAATCTTCGCTGCAACAACGCGATAACTCCTGGATCATTTTCAAATGTATACCAACCTAGATCTAACTGTGAGGAAGAACTGGATTGATTTTATTTTGCGAAAGGTTGATTGTATATTTTGAACACTAGGGGGAGCTTTGTCAGACTGTTTTTTCGGGCCATAATGTCACAACCATTGATCCAATGAAGTCCAAATTTGGTGCGTATGACCCAACCTGACGAGATCTATGGTGTTTGTATCATCTTTAACTTTACTGTGAGTTTTTTTGGACATAACTTCACGTTTTAGGAGTTTTATCCGGAGGATAACTTATTCTATGCAGTGAAACTATGATTAAGTATATACACAGTCAATTAAGACTAATTATTTGTCACCAAATTTCTTGCAACCCATAGTCGTAAGATGCTGTGAAATTTACATCATAGAGAATTTTTCTTTATTGACTATTAAGTAAACTACATGCTTTAACAGAACTATATAAACAATTAATGAACAATCATGTTTACAACCACACAATGTATAGATTTAATATTTCTGTTATCAACGGGCAGAGTTTACTTTTAGGGTTAAGTCTTTAGTCTTTTGGTGCTCATGTGCTTGCACAAGTATTTTTGTTTATTTAAACAATGGACAATAAATGGTATCTTAACTCTTTCCACAGTGAGGTCACTGACACACACAAACCCTGTGCATGGGTGTGTCAGTGTGGTGGGATAATTTAACACAACGTTGGACCGAGAGTTTGGTTCCCATGGTGTTAGTCCGTGCAGGAGATGTGTGTGTGTGTGTGTGCGTGTGTGTGTGTGTGTGTTATAGACAGAGAGAGAGAGAGAGAGGTGCCAGTGTTATCAGCAGTAGGAAGGTTATGCTACACTAAAAGGAATGTCTCTCATCAGTCCTGACACAGTCCAGCTGTCTCGCTCGCTTACACACTAACACACACTCTCACACGCACACACACACATTTAGAAAACGTTCACACGTAATATTCAGGAGTAAGACTTTCAACTTGCTTTGACGCAATTCATGTCGAAAACTTAAATTTTAAACTGTAGCTGGTTTCAGACCATTAAGGCAGTAGATTTGGTCGCACAGTCGGCTGACAGAGAGAGGGTTAAGGGTTCAAATCCCCCTCTTGTAGTCTCGGGGTGCTTCGGTGTGGAGTTTACATTTTCTCCCTGTGGTTTCCTCCGGGTACTCTGGTTTCCTCCCACAGTCCAAAAACATGCAATACTGGTGACTCCAAATTGCCAGTAGGTGTGAATGTGAGTGTGTAATTTGTTTCCATGTGTCGGGTCTGTGATGAACGGGTGACTTGTGGAGGGTGTGCCCCGACTCTAGCCCAATGTCAGCTGTTTAGTAATATGTCGTACTGCTGCAGAGAAGGGCGAGGCATCAATCAGCACAATAGGAGACACAGGTTCTCCTTAGGCTCTCTCTCCCTGACAGAATTCCTTGAGCCTTCTTCCCTCCATCTCCCTCCTGCCAATGTGGAAACCAAACCCCACTGCTAAAAGCTGATGCTGATGGACAGAAACATGACAGCAGACCGACGTGAAGAAGACTTCAGGTAAGTTGTAAATGCAAGAATAAGCTAAATTCATTGCACACCTTTAGGACCCCTACAAAGCACCTGTGACAATTCTGTTTCAATCGATTACTTGTAGAACCAACGGATGGACCACTCCCCCTATCAAACATGTTACAGACAAACAAACGGATGAACACATGGAAATGGGTGGGGTCATTTAATAAAAATAGGGTCTTATTTTCTCAGTGGAGGTTTCACTTTTGATTCAGCTCCGGACATCTGAGTCTAAAGGCAGAGAAGACTGCAGCGTCTGTTTTATTTTCACATATTATTTACCCCGTACTTTTCTTTCATCTTCCCATGATGCTCTGCTTTCTACAGATAGGTTTGCAGTACATTCCTGTAAATAATGGCATTCCATCAAAGTGCTTTAACTGCATATTATTTCTCCCACATTGGATCACAGCAAAGTTTTACAGTGTGCTGTTTGGAGACTAACTAAGTCAAAACACATACTCTTCAGAAAACTCGCCAGAGCACAGTGGAGTGAACAGCTACAGGAGAACACACCCAAAACCAAAGATTTGAAAAAGCTGCACCAGACACAATCATATATATATACATATATATAAATAAGAGAATGTTAAGGTTTATGAATTCCTTTCACTTTATATCAAATCTGAATTTAAATGTGATTATGGTAACAAATTAAAAACCATTAAGATCAAGACAATAGAAGACAAAGATGTGGAATGTTCAAAAAAACAGCTGCAGCATCCCAGATGTAAAAAGACTATTAGGTAATAGAGTGTAGTATTTTAATTGGGTATGAATGCGGTCTCCAAAAAAAGCTAAGTTGTTTACGAGAAAGGACAGGGTTGTAAAAAAAAACCAAAAAAAAAACCTATGTGGGTCAAAATACCAGTTGAGTAATGATTCACGGCATAAAGTTGCAAAATGTGTAATAATTTCACCATCTGTTTAGTTTTGGTCAAAAGTTTCCATCCACTAGAAAATAGCTTGTAGGCCTATAATACGGAGATCTTGAGCTCCCAGGGTTCCAAGTCTTTTCTTGAAATCATTTTTCCAGGACTTTTCTAGGACATTTTTCGTGATGATCAACTGCTACAGTATGAGAGAAAGGTTATCTCACCATCATCTAGTCAGGGCTAGCAAGGATCAGAATAATCATTCAAAAAACATTTTAGTTGAGATTTCATATTATGTGTTTGAATAGTTTGTTCTCATCTGATTCATTAATTTCATTGCTTTTCTCTGTGGCTGCTTCAAGTGAGCTCACATAAGCCAGCTTGGTTTTAACCAATCAGATGCCAGCACTGCGGCCTTCGGGTGAAACGTCTGCGTGGGTCAAGCAGTTTCCAGAATTGAATTTCTCTGCAGTTGAAATAAACGGGATGATTTTGTTGATTGTCATATTTTCTAGTTTTTGAAGTTGCCTTTTAGGGTGGGTTCTTTGACATGTCAGCGTATTCTAGCTGGCTGGCCTTGGCGGGTTCTTCATGCAGACCCGTCCTACGTCATGTGATCTGAAGGCGCTTCTTTCCTGTCCGTCTCCAGTTCCGGGTGAGAGTTATTTTTCAACAAATGAAAACGTTATTGGAGAAAAGGGACGTACCTGTGCCACGCATAGAAAAAGAAATATTTCTCAATATTTAAACATCTGCAGAGTCCTTCAAGTAGCCTTCGTCAAAAGTGCAGTACTTGACATAGGGGGATTATAATAATTACTGCCTATTAACTACTAAGACCAGTTGGTGGTTTGTTGTTATTTTAACAAGGGGGATGGTCAAGTTTAAAGCTAGTGTTAATAGCCCACAATAACATCAGTCTGGCGTTTGTTTCACAGTGACGCCTTTAATGATAACCTGGATCTCGGGTTTGAGACAGCTTTTGGACCTCCGGCGGGTAAAATGAACCTGCAGGTCCGTCCATTTTGGATTAAATTAAAACTTATTTTTCTATTTTCAAGGTTGCGCCATTTGAAATGACTTTTCCTCTGACTCACTTCTTTCCCTGTGGTCGGTGTGTCTGCGTCTCACTCCAGTAGCAGCACTGCTGAGCGGACATGCAAATTTGTTTGGCTGAGCAGCATCACTTTTTCGCTCACTTTCCATGTGTTTTCCATGACTGGAAAATTGGTCAATAATTTTTTCCACGTTTTTTAAGATTTTTCCGGGAAGCGTGGGAACCGGTGATTTCTACGACATCCAATAATGGAATGAGTGGAAAACATTTTACATTGTACTTTGTCAAAAAACAAAACAAAACAATCAATGCACTGTTAAAACGGAATTTTTTTTGATGATTTCCAAAAATTACTTCAACTGGTAAAACTAAATTGAATTGAATATTTACTAAAATACTCTAAATACTAAAATACTATAAATGAAAGTAAAATACTTTCATTTAATATAGGTTACTAGTTGATGTAACTTCTTTTAGGTCATCAACAATTTTTCTTATTTATTACAGTGACCAAAAACTAATTTTTCATTACTTTAAAATATGAAGTAATAATAAATATTTGTTAAACATTCTTGTACAATTCTGACCTCATTTGATTTCGGTGTTTTACGACAAACACTAGACACTGTAAAAAGAGAATTGTTGGTGAGTTACAAAAATGCTTTCAACTCATGACACAATTAAAATAAATATTTTCAACTTCAATTTTAGGCTCAATAATACTTAATAAGTTAATTTTCTGTTAAAATTTAACAAATCCTTTTCTGCCGTTTTCAGTTCAAACTTGAAATATAGATGGATACCGGTTCTGGTTGTGTAAAAAGCAATTTAAGTAAAAATTTAAGTAAAAAGTTGTCTCAATAAAATCAGCTGTAACCTCCTCTTCACTGGTTGTGATGGAAAACAGCTGCTGACTTTTTTGGCCCCTTTTAAATGCGGCTTCGTTACTCTTGGCCACAAACACCACAACGGTGAAGTCTGAGGAGCTCAGCATTGGTCTGAAAAACAGCATCAACATGTCAGGAAAAGCCACTGGGCGTCATTTCGATGCAGTATCACGATCAAATATCAGGAAAATGTGGCTCTAAGTATGACTATGTATTTGTGTATTTGTGTTCCAGTCATGATCAGGACAAAAACGAAAAACCATCACCTGCTGCTGAGCGATAATATGAATTAAAGACTGCTGCAACACAGGTGTCAGTGTCCACAATGAAGCCTGTACCGCATCGCCATTGGCTGCTGCCATGCAAAGAACAAGCCCCTCCTCCAGTCCCGGGACATAAAAGCCTGACTGAAAGTTGCTTCTGATGGATAAAGAAAATTCTTCTAGAGGAAGGTTCTGCGTTCAGATGAAACGGTCAGTGGACTGAATGTATGGAGGCGAGGAGGTAGTATGATGCTGCAGATTTATCTGGTGCTTTTGAGAAAGTCTCCCAATCCTTCGGGAAAAGTTAAAGCCACCAATCAGACAAAGTCCTGACTTTGTGAGTCCTGACTAGCAAAGACTCCTAATTTAGGAGAAAGTGACCAAAGAAACTTTAACTGAATATTAGACTTGGTGTTTGTACATTTATGACTCAGAAGATTTGGTGACATCTTCAGAAGACCCCCCCCCCCCCACCCTTCCAGGTTTACTAACAATTCGGTTCTAAAGCAGCCCCTGTGATTGTGACGTTGTTGCCATTCACACTTACATATATTTGAATAAAACGGTAAATTAGGGTCCTAGATGTCAGAAGACCATCCAGATGATATCCAGATGAGCTCCATCAAGAAAATGTCAAAACACACTCTGTGCATGCGCAACAACACAACATCACACAGTGAAGGTCTCCCACTAAGACCTCAGTCTGGGGAGCAACTCAAATCAAATATTGTATAATTATTTCCAACTGTAATGGAATGGTGGATTTACGTCACCTTTTTAATGGCTTGGAACCAGAGAATTTGTTTGTTCTCATTACTAATTTAATACACATGATTTTTTTTTTCATTGATTGATGAAGTAGCTTTGTGCAAGTGTTGTGAAATAAACACAGTTTCGGTCGTTAAGGTTCCGCTCCGTCAAGTGTGGCAGAACTGGGGTGGATCCAGAACCGGCTGGAGGGACGGTATATATCTCATGTAGTCTTTGAACGCCTCGGATTCCCCCAGGGTGAGCTGGAGAGTGTTTCCGGGGAGAGGGATGTCTGCCACGGAGGGAGCGGAGGAAGATGATATGACTAATATAAATTTATTTTCATTATTTTAACCACGTTTTAGCATGATGCGATTTTATTTATTTTTTAGAAGTGACAAAAATAATATTTAGCCATTCTCCATATCCTCAATGACAAGTTATTTTTTTCTTATGAATCCATTGTAGGACATGTAAGTGAAAGGCATTCAAATTTAGATTTTAATATATTTTGATTGAATTTGCAGTGTTCGATTAAATTGAAAATTAAATATATATTAGTTTACACTTTTACGCACTTGATGCTTTTCATGCTTATCATCCTGATCGTAACAATAAAATATAAACTCTCATTCTCGGGAGGTTAACCCCTTAAAATATTATCAAGGTGTGTCCATTTTCTGTAGCAGGGACCTCAAACGTTTAACAAATCTTTTTATACAGCGCAGTGAGCGAACAAAGAAAGAATGGTGGTGAGTAATCGCTCAAAAAACAAATAATTTAGTCTTTGTGGACGATGAATTCAACATGAGGGACACAATTCAAGCGTGCGCCATCGTTGTTGTTGTTGTGTCAGTGCGTGGGTACCAGGCTGTAACCATAATAGCCATTCCTGCACAAAATGGGTTGGCGTCATCATGGTTTTCAAAGGAATTCTGTTTTTGTTTTCAAGAAGACTAAAAAACGTAAAAACATTCTCTACGGTTGTCCGTTGCCAGACTAAATGATTAGATAAAGAACCTGGTGATTGAGATTAATCCTTATGGGCGCTCCTTTCACCTGGATTAATTAATTCAGTTTAAAAAAACAACAAATTTCTCACCTTAACATTGAGGTTTCCGCTATTTTGTTCTGTGTAACAGCAGCAGTACCAATTTGGTAACAACCAGCTGGACCAAGAATTTCAGCGGTTTTCCCTGCTAAAATATAAAGTTTACGGCTGAAGAGGCATCGGTCATTATCGCAAACAGGACATCATCCATCTAAGACAAGTATGATATAAGCTAAACGTTTGATAATCATTTGAGTTTGATTCTAAGCAACTCTCTCCTCCTCACAGTTACCTGCCAAATATACAAGCCCTGATCAGCCACAACATTATAACCACTCACAGGCGACGAATCGGAATAAAAAATATGCCTAGACAACTATATACAGTATGATAATCATCTTGTTACCTATACCTCGCTGGATATATCCGGCTGTCCTGAAGCTGACATGTTGGAACCAGCAGAAATGGAATTGAAGAACAAATCCTGGTGGTGTAACGACTGGGTCAGAGTTTCTTCAGAACTGCATATCTTGTCGGGTATTCCCGGTCTGCAGTGTTTAATACCTTCCAAAGTGGTCTGAAGAGGGACAACTGGAGAACCATCAGCGAGAGGATGGATGCCCAAAGCTCATTGACGGGGGTGTGTGTGTGTGTGTGTGTGTGTGTGTGTGTGTGTGTATGTGTGTGTGTGTGTGTGTGTGTGTGTGAAGGCTAGCCGGTAGTCTGATCCCACAGAATAGCAACTGTAGCACAGAAAAAGTTAATGCTGTGTCTGGCATTGAGCTTTTATAGCAGCAAAAACGAGTTCCACACAGTATGTCAGGTGGTTTTAATGTTATGGCTGACGTGTATGACGTAACAGTCAAGCAGTGAAGATGCTTACCGAAATCGGCAGTCATCATAGTTTAAAAAGTTTCTTTAAACATGTTGCAAATGAGAGCGTTTTGGAAATGGCCGTTCTAATGGAGGACATCATACATTTAGATTTTAACATTTCTTCTCAGGCAGTTAAGGGACCACTCTTTTTTAAGTGTCTGCATGTGTGTGTCCGGCCAGGGAGGAGGTGGTGGTAATGGGAGCACACTTACCTGTTTTAGATCCATGAAGATGATGACATCCATCAAACCTAACACAGGAAACTGATTTGGCTTAACAGCGTAATCACTGGCGCCAGACGTGGCAGAGAGGGCGTGCATCTGTGTCTTTGAGTGTGTGTGTGTGTGTGTGTATGTGTGAGTGTGTCTGTGTATGTGTGTGTGTGTGTGTGTGCGAGTGGAACCTCCAGTTAACAAACAAACACAAATAGTGACAGAAATCATTCTAAGAAGAAAAAAGGCACTGTTTTGTTTTATTTCTTCTGGATGGCCCGCCCTCACGTCAGCAGGAGCAACGACTGTTTTCAGAGATAGTCCTCCGGTCCGAGCGGAGCGGCGGCTAACATGACTGTAGCTGAAACCATTTATTACAACATTTAAGGAAATATTTCCGGGGGGGGGGGGGGGGGGGGGGGGGAATTAAGCTACTCAAATTTCAAGATGATGTAATTTTAGCATAGAAAAAAAAAAACTTTAAATATCGATGGTTTCCTCCTTCACAATGCACAAACATAAATGTCATAGTGTAATCCGTGCAGAATAAAAACTATGTTTAGAAACTTGAATCTGCTGGGGGTGTGCTTTAACGTACATTAAGATGCTGCTCTTAGTAACCATCTCAATAGGGCAGGTCATGTGACCTGTTGTCATCCATTATCTAATAACAGGATAGGAGGCTTGTTTAGACTACTGAGACAGAGACAGAGAGAGGAATGAAGCGTTTGAGTGTGTGCGTGCGTGTGTGTGTGTGTGTGTGTGTGTGTGTAGATGTGTGTGTGTGTCTTTCATAATTTGCTGTGGCTCCAGTCTGACACCTTTAAATGGTTGTCATCAGAAACCATATGTTAAACACACACACACACACACACACACACACACACACACACACACACACACACACACACACACACACACACACACACACACACACACACACACACACACACGCAGAGTTTAGCTGTAATAGGCCTCTAAGCAGTAACTTGCCTGAAGCTAAATCCTCTTCACTTTAAATAGCCAGGGACCCCAAACAGCCCGGAATTACCTGTGTCTCTTTTTTTGGAGCATGTCAGAATGAGGGAACAAGAATAATGTTGTAAGGTTCAACTATTGAGGGTCACATGGTATAGTGGTTGTACTTTAAAAGCAACAACCTAATGTAGGTAGTTGTACTTTAATATTGATCTTATTAACTGAAGATCTAAGTAGTAGTGTGAATAATGTGAGGTTAAAAAAAAAAGCTGATGGGAAGGGGCGTCTCGTAAATATAATCCTTATTTTAAAACATTACAGTAAATACAGTAAATCCATGTTTTTGTTCATCTTTCCTGCCACCTTTATTTTTTCTTGTCCTGGTGGTTCTCGTGGATAATTTTCTAAACTATTTCTGTGATCTTGCTTTCATGCGTGGTTGGTACTGTCTTATTACATATAACCATTATCATTATTATTATTATTATTAATACTACTACTAATAATAATAGTAGTAGTAGAAGTAGTAGTAGTACTAGAAGTAGTAATTCTCTCTTCTATAAAAAATAGGGGAACTGTTCCTTCTTCAATTATGACGGTATAAGACAAGTCGGTGTAAACTCTGGAATATTTGTCCAGTTATGAAGCGTAAATGATTGGAATCAGTTTGAGCTGCTTTGTTGTAAATAAAAGCAATAACAGATGGACCAGAGAGGCAAACAGTAGAACCCCCCCCTGAAACGTTAAAAGCACAATTGAACAGGTGAGTCTTAGTATCTGAGGAGCGGAGGCAGTGGTAGGGAACATGAGGTAGGTAGTTATCAGATGCAGTCGTTGCTGGTGTGATTCTTTTAGTTTAGCTAGTGTATCTCACTCCCCCCACTCATACAATATCTATTCTTCTTCTCCCTATGAAACCCCTAAAGGAACAACATACCCGCCGCCGCTCACCTCCTCGTTGATGGACCAGTTTACATCGACACCTGTGTCACACTTTTTCCCCTTAACCCTTAGACTGTGCATTCCCTCCTTTCTGATCCAGTTTAGTTTAGTTTCTCCATGTCTTGCTCACCAACCAAAGGCTTTGACATGTTTTGATGTAGTTTTGCTCTGATTTTTAACTCTACTTGCCTACTGCTGATTTCTTCTGCTCGCATTGAATCTCTGATTACCTGTGCACCGAGCCTCTTTTGCCAAGTCAGGACCACATGTTCAAGTAAAGCCCTGTGTTATTCAAGTCATATTTATGGCCACAATTTCCTGTGTGGCTCCAGCTTAACACCCCCCATCTTTTATCATGCTCTCTCTCTCTCTCCTCCCAACCCATCCGGTCAGGCAGATGCTCAGAGGTGTCTGCCTTCCCAAAGGTTGTTTTTCCCGGCTACTGTCACCAGGCCGTGATCACAGGGGAACGATGGGTCCGCGCAAAGTGAAGTCTGTGGTCTAGACCTGCATGTAGTGTCATGAGATTTAACAACCCTGAAAAGTCGGGGATATTATGGAATCGTTATTTTACAGCTATACTCGATAGATGTAAAACTATCTCATGGATCATTTTCTAGTTTTATATCTCCAGTCCCTTAGTGCAAAGAGGAACTGGATTGTGGGTGTGGTTGGTTATATATTTCCAACACTAGCAGGAGCTTTATCTTCAAAAGTGTTTGAGCCAAAATTTCCCCATTGATCCGATCTAGTCCAGATTTGGTGCTATTGTATTTTGTATTATTGACATTACTTCCAAACCGTTGGTCCAATTTAGTCGAATTTGTTCCATATGAATCGACTCGGGTGATAAATCTTGTTTATGTGGCGTTTCAGTGTAATAGGTCATATTTTACTCTCTAGATAAAGCTATCTTATGGAAAACACTGTTTTTCAGACACAACTTCACTTTGGGGAGTTCAATTGTTTGTACTATGCAGGGGATTTGGGGGATGGTGGTCAGGGAAAAAGCATAATGCTGTTGGGGACGACCCCCTAGACTTAGTTTTTGTTATCACATGGTGCTCAATATTGTACATAAATCATACATCTCTACACAAACTACTTTAAGAACGATACATATATGAGCCATAACATTATAACCATTGAGAGGTGAAGTTAGAATAATGTGGTTTGTATCGTTAGCATGGCACCTATCAGTGGGTTGGATATATTAGGGAGCAAATCCACTTTTTGTGCTTAAACTGATGAGTTGGAAGCAGAAAAGACTTCCAGAACTGCGTCTCCTGAACGGCAGGTCTCGCTGGGTGTTCCTGTTCTCCAGTGATTAGTACCTACCAAAGTGGTCTTGGAAGGGACAAAGGATCATGTTGCCAAAGGCTCATTGATGCTGTGTCTGATCTGAAGAGCTGAGGCAAAAATTCATGACAGGGTGAACCCTGTTGATGAAAGAAAGATTTCCGTGACAGTGACATCACTGAACGGCGGCAATATAGTCAAGTATGGACAAGCTCTTTTTGGAAAGCGGCTTGAGATAACCTTAACTGATCTTTGGTGTTGTATCAATAAAAACTGATTTGATGACTTTGTTGAACATGTTCTTCTACGTTTTCATAATTTGTTTGTTTGATTCTTGTCAAAATTTCACATCACAAAACACAAATGGGCTTAATGTACATGTTGGCTAGCATGATGACTAGTCCACTGAAAATCTGAACAATCTCCCGCTCACAATTCAGGAAGTTCATGACATCATGAAACCAAGCATGGTTAACGCCTCATCAAGGCTAACAACACTTGCTTTACATTAACAGCTGATCCGACATTTTTGTTATGCACACATAGTGCATGATGGTTCAAGTGCAGCTTGTTAAATACTAGATCGGTTGCTGTGCAGCCCTTTATGACCTGCTTTATAACCACAATGAGGATCCTTTGAGGAGCAGCATCGCACCAATCTGTCGTTATGATAGCCAATCATAGGAGGCGTCACATAGTGGAGAGCGGCGATTCAAAAAAATAGATTAACTTGAAAAAAAAATATGGTTTACATTCACTGTTACATGGCGACCAATCTTGTCCTTAGCTCAGTGGTTGAGGAGCTAGCTTAAGCCGCTATCTAGGAGTTAGCTGATTTTCTTCTTCTTTCAGTTCGCTAACTGCTTCTACACTTCTGCTGTGATTTTGCACTTTATAAATGGAACTGACTCAACCTCAATCAATCAATCAATCAATCAATCTTTATTTATATAGCGCCAATTCACAACAACAGGTGTCTCAAGGGGTTTTCCAGAAAGAGCAGGTCTAGACCAAACTCTTTATATAATTATCTACAGGACCCAACAAATTCCTCCTTGAGCAGCACCTGGCGACAATGGCGAGAAAAAAACTGCCCTTTAACGGGCAGAAACCTTGAGCAGATCCAAGACTCAGGGTGGACGGCTTACTGCCATGACCGGTCGGGTTTGAAAAAAAAAGAGAGTGAGAGCGAGAAAGAGAGAGAGACGGGTGAGGAGACATACAGACGGGGGAAAAGCAGCAAAGATATCAGCTATAATCCACTTTCTCCAACCGCTCCATGGTCGGGCAGCAGCAGGGATCCCAGGTTGATAATAACATTAATATTATATGCATGTATAGACCTCCTGTTGGGAGTCGCACATGTGATAATAATACAATGTCCACAGTAAATGTCACTGTCACTTCATTTCAGTCAGGATTACACAGATGTCTGTTCCATATCTGTTACTACCTCCGCTGCTGTCTCAGAGGAAGAACCACTCGGACCTCCAACGTTAGACCTCCAGTGCAATTAATTAAAATGAAGGGGAATAAAAAAAAGGCGCGTTCCACTTGTTAAGGCAGTGGAAAATGGGCATGTGATTGGTCGTTGGAGTTCTGGTCATATGCAACAACACTTATCAGTGTCGACCTTGCTATAGATCAGATCTCCCACAATTGGTTGAGTTTATTATCCAACCATTGTTTATTGACCCAGTGGGTGTGTGAGTCATTGCCTTCCCTCACAAATTGTATTGTAATCATCCCCACTAAGTACAAGCCTGTATGGGATCTCACATTGGATTGTGTGTGTTTGCATGTATCATCTACTGGACCACATGTATCTGAAAGAGCCTCTCATTGTTGTAAATGTATGTGTCATTATGCAGTGTGATATAGAAAAAAGGCATTCCTAGCAGTCATCCGGGTTACCTTTGCCCTCTTAGTTTCTCGCAGGCCATATGTCAAAAACGGAGTTATCAAAGCGAGGGAAGAGTTCAGATTAAGGCCCAGTAACCTCCTCTGCGTGGAGGTAAAGGCCAATATTCTGTATTTCTTCACAGACCGCACCACTGTAACTGTTTTTCCTGCAAAGCCACGTGAGATGGTGTGTAGGCCTTTAGGTCATGAGGCTGTGTGTTTTTCTCTTACAAGTGAGTGTCTGTGTCTGTGCGCACGTTTGTCTGCATTTAGAGGGTCACAAAGGTCATTTGGGGTCAGCATGTTAAAACAGGCAGACAGAAAGTTTGTGATCTTTGACCCTGGCTTGTGCCTAGATTGAAGTGTAGACCCTTCCTGTCAAACACACACACACATACACACACACGTACACACACACGGACGCACACAAACACAAGCGCACCTCCCCAGTTAATGGCTCTCTCGTGTCGTCTATTTCTGGGTTGTGTCTCTGGTATAAATAGATTCACCTTTGCCCTGAGGACATGGACAATGTATTTGCCCACACACAAACACACACACAAACACACACACAAACACACACGCAAAGTGAAATCTAGAATGCAACTTTAATCAGCAACAACTCATAAAACTCTGGATATTTTTCCACACATCACGTCAGTGGTTTTAATCATCTTGTTTTTCTTTTCAAAAAACTTTCTGGGGAAGGGTTGAAATGTTTTTGGTGACCTCTGACCTTTGCTCTAGTGCCACTTTTGGGATGAATTGCTGGTGAAATGTGAACGTGTAATAGAGTATAGAATGTGTAATGATTCCCTGGATCATTGATCCATTTCACCGCTCTAACAACTTCATATTATCAGACCTCAAATGGACTGAATATTGAATTTTTCTGTGGACCCTGGTTATCAAAGATGCCACATTATTGATAGCTTTCTATTGTTATAGCTTTTATTAATTGCACAAAATGAATTTAGGCAGACCTGTGACTGATGATCCTTAAAATAGCGCATGCGTAATTTCAGCCAAAGTATATCAAGGTTTCCCAAAAAATATGCAAAATTTCATCCTTTTCTTTTTCTTGTTCTTCTTGTTCTTCTATCATCATGTTGTGATATATTTCTTATGAGCTCCCCTCACTTAACTATATTACATTCAAGAAAAGTATAACCTAAACAAGTAAAATCAAGCAAAATAGGGACTATTTCTTTGTTTTTACAATTTTTTGTGACTATCACTGCTATTATATTTATATGATTAGAATGTTATCATATAAATATATAAATAGCTAGGCTTTCCTTTCGTCCCTAACAGCAGGGGTATGTCCGCGATAAGTCCCCAATTCCTTGCATTATACAAACAACAACCTCCTGATGGAACTCCTAAAACTAAATGTGACATTTGTCCACACTATCTATTGTAAAAAAGAAAAGAAGCTAATCTGACTAACAGTTGAGAAATTATCGTCCCAAAACTTTTGAACGATAAAGCGCCCTCTAGTGTTAGGAATGGTGTTGGCTCAATTTGCAACAGTATGCATTTAACTATGTCCACTTTTTTATTAATGAGTGTAAATTTGAACAGGTAGCTCCTGTATGAATGTGCGTGAATGGATAAATGCTGACCCGGGATGAAAAGTGCTTTGAGTGGTCGAGAGGACTAGAAAGGTGCTACACAGTATAAGTACAGTGCATTTAACATGTGCTTTAAAACCAGACAAAAACATTCAAACCCAATGTGAGGTTCAAATATACTGTATACCGCGGTAAAACATGAAGCTGGTCAAATGGGCTGTACTAATATAGATAGAAATGATGGCAGAGGCTTACGCACATCAGCTACTCACCAGGAGTGATAACCATTCACACAATCACTCAAACATCAATGACAAACTCCAGTTTGGAGCATTTTGGTTTCAGTATCTTGCTTAGAGAATCTCCGACGTACAGCCTGTAACGGCCAACCTCATGATGAATGAAGGGACGCCCTTCCTCCTGTGCCACAGAGAAGAAGAACAAAAATCACATGTTTTGTTCAGTGAGAGAAACGGTCATATTTTTTGTTGTAATATTTTGTGATGGACAACAGCTATCTTTTAAAATGAGAAGTATTACATGAATGTCTTTTGACCTTAATGTGTCCTTCACACAGGGTTCCCTCAGTGTCACTGCGGACCCTCAGTATATGATGGCTGCAGAGTGTAGTATATGCTGAGAAACAGAACGTGGATAGAAGAAATACATAAGTGGTCGCCACAGTGGATCGGCGGTTTCCATCTTGACCTGTCTTCTTCATCTTCCTCTGTCACACCAACCAACTGCATGTCGTCTCTCACTAAAGGGGTCACAAGCCGGTGTACTTCTAGTGATGGTCCCATGAAGGCTAGAGGAAATGGGTAGGGTGGTGTAAGGAAGTGCATCTGACGTAAAAACCAGATGCCACCATATGCAGAACATGACACTGATTTTCAAAAAATTAAAAAAAAGCACGAGGGTAAAAAAGAGAAAGAATGACAAGGATATGGACAACATGATAACGGAGTAAAGAAAAAAAAGATAAGCAGTCATATCAGCTGTCAGTAAAGTGACAGCTGAGAGGGAGATTACATCAACCTCAACCTCATTAGTGGAGACATCACCTGCAGTAGCCTGAGGTGTGCACACACACACACAATACACACACACACACACACAGAGAACATAATGCACTCACTCACAGATGACTATCTCCAACAGCTCAAGGCGAAAGCACTTTTACTTTCAATTACTCTGCTGTTCTGCTGCAGTCATCCCCGATGACAAACATCATTGTCAAATCATATCCAGATTTTCTTCCACAACAGAGATGACTCATCAACTACTGGTGATCAAAAGAGTAACATGAAAACTCTTTTTGTCACTGTCACATAATGTGATAAACCACTAACAAGAATTCTTTCAGTCATCTGCTTTTGTGATGTGTAATTTGAGTGTGTACATTTATTCTTTCTTTTAAAGGTAAAAAATGTCTTACGATATTAAGAAAATGCTTTGGTCACAAAGAAGTGCTGGGTTGAAGTAGTGGGCGGAGATTTAAATACTGTCCAGCTTTTTTTTCCGTAGGCCGGACACAATGTCTGAAGAGTTCTTCTGTGTGTGTGTGTGTGTGTGTGTGTGTGTGTGTGTTATCAGTGGGTGAATAGGTCTGGCGCCAGAGATATATGATAAATACCGATTACACTCACATCGTGTCTTCTTTCATGTCTCATTGGAGATTCTGATGGAGAAAACAAGCTTAAACATCTGTGCCTTTCAACTACCAGATAACAAATAAAAACACTGTTATCAAACGGAAACTTTATGTGTGCCGACATCAAAACGGGCAGGAGTCAGAGCAAACAAGCCCAGGATGATGATCTTGAATTAATATGAGTGGTTCTTTATGAACTCTCAGTAACGTACATGTGGCACTCCTAAAATAGGGTTCCCACATTTATGTGGTAGAATCTGAGAGCAATTAGTAGTCTAAAAATAATTTTGGTGTTCTACACAGACATATACTTGAAGTTAGAAGCAATTATTTGTTCATATGTGGTGACACAGGGGGACACTACGGCGCCCATCCCTTGGACCTGTAACATACATATATTAGCGTTATAGAAATATTATCTCTGACTGACAGCATTTCTATCAATCATCATGACCTCTGAGCTCAAACCCAAAATCCTCAATTAAACTGAGAAAGTTAATCGGGGATCACTATGAGGATCACTGGTTGCTGGTGTCTCTAATTTCATGTTCTGTGAAACGGAGTTGCCCATGACCAGCCTTGGTTTCTCAGCAGGGGCGTCACTGAATGCAGAGAATCTGATAGAAACATGGATGGTAAATGATAGCGATAGAGGTTGCCATGCAAGGCGCCACATGCTCATCAGGAGCAGTAACCATTCACGACATCATTCACACACCAATAGAACAGCCATTGGGAGCAACTTGTGGTTCAGTATCTTGCTCAAGGACACTTCAACATGTGGACCGCAGTGGCCGTAGATCAAATCACCAACCTTCAGATAAGTGGACAACCACTCTACCAACTGAGCCACCATCGTCCCTGTGGCTGCTGTCAGTCTGCTGATAGACCAGAATCTGACGGATTGGAGAATGACATCAGTTTCTAGCTGTCTAGTATAATATACAAGAATCAAACCACAACATTAAAAGCACTAACTGGTGTTAATGTTAATGTTGTGGCTGATGGTGCGTGTGTCAGCGGTTAGAACCAGAATACCTAATTTTCAGGTTTGCTGAAGTATTTTATATTAAGTATATTAAGTAGAGTAAACCCTTAGAAAATGATGCTGAAAAACCAGTAAGAAGAGCTTAGAATCCACCCCTAACTGCTTCATACTGCGTTGAGATTATACACTACAGTTGAGGAATATTGATGATTGACAGAACTAAATGTTCTGCTGTCATTCCCTTAATTGTTAACTAGGGTGGCCGAAAGGGGCAAACGCACTGCAGCCATCAATTTGACAACATGTGCATGCTGAAAATGAAGAAAACATCTTCATCAAGTTGATAACACACGCACGCTGCAAAAGCCACAACACAACATAATTAGCCGTGGTAGCTTCGCTTAACTACAGGGTCATGCAGTCATGGGATTAAAAAAAAACTTTAATCGACTTTGCGAAAAACAACAAATAGTTAATACTGAGCCTAACATTTACATAACCCAGAGCTACAGTAAACAAGGTGAATGATACTTGCTGAAATCTCTTAACCCGCCATTTATATAGCTTTTGCATGTAACATTTTTCACCATTGTGTACACGTTGCCATGGCGACGACTGAAGTCAGTTTGCAGTATTGCCCCTGTCACCATAGTTAACAATTACATCTGGTCTAAGAAACCTAAAATACAAACCATTTTTGTTCTGGTTTCTGCTTACTTGTCATTTTATATTTCCATAATCAAACTAGAACAATGAAATTCAAATGATGTTTCAAATTTCTCTAATCCCTATTTGGTATTGGAAATGTTTTTGATTCTGGTACCTCAAAAGCAAATATTAAATATTTGTTTCTGAAATGAAAAAAATAAATACCGAAGTATACACGGACCGAGAAGCAATGGTCAGGTAGATTCAGCTAGAGGACTGTTAATGTGAAAAGTCAACTAATCCTTTGGTTGAACAGCCACAGGGTAGAGCGAAGAAGTCATCGAAACTTACAGGGTTAAGTTACAGCAGCAGAATGTGCAGTTGTCAGAAATAAACAGCAACCGAAAAAGAGATAGAGCACTTACTGCAGAATGTCAGCACTTGTGAAATCAGATGTTTAAATCTTGTCTGCCTTGTGTTAGGACTGAATAATACCGAAAACATGACTCACAAACACAGGCCGTCTTGGAACAGGTTCGGTGCTCAGGCACAAGTCCCAAACAGTGAGTTGAGGACAGAGTCCAATAAACAATTAGTGTCAAAATCTGGAGAAAAACATTCTTGAGAAAACGGGGATAGGTGGGGACAAGAGTCTCTAATTTGAACCACAAACTGAAACAGAAAGAAAGGAGAACACGGACTAAATAACTCTGGATGTGGAAATAAAAAGACAGAAGTGAACGGTGAATAATACAAACAGGGAAACAGGAAACATTAACATACTTAATTGATATTCAATAAACTTTTGACATGAGTGTTCAGTCACCTATTGTATAAGGTACCCTTATCCTTATCCTTTTCATAAATACTCAAAGTTGCTTTACAGCTACATATTTAAACAAGTAAAGTCCAAATCAGTCTTCAAAACATAAACAGCTCAGATTAACAACGACAACAGCGATAAAAAGAAATCCCCCATTCATTACATGTTCAAAGCAGATCTAAAAAGGTGGGTCTTGAGAAGTGTTTGAAAATGGGAGGGTCTTGGCAGTCTCTGATGCGATTGGGTAGTGAGTTCCAGAGGGACGGGGCAGCAAATGAGAAGGCTGAGGATGTTTCATGGTGTTCATCGCACTCCGTGGATGAGCCGGGGGGGCGGCGAAGGTTTGGAGGCAAAGACAGATGCGTTCTGCTTGGCAACTTTGACACAAGACACCAGAAACATGGATGTGTGGGATAGATTCTTATCTTATATATATACATATACATTAGTAGTAGTGGTACTAAGTATTGGATATATGGTTATTAGTGATAGCAGTAGAAGAGCAGACTCGGTTCAGCCAGGAACCCAGAACAATCACCGTTCCTGGGGTGATAGGACACAAATACACCCGGGCACAAGGACTCCAGTGGGTGAATAGAGTCAGTGGTGCATTTATGGGGCATGAATTTAGCTATAAATGATATAGAAATAGATGTAGTCTAATGTGGAGTATTGAAGTATTTCAGTGGGGTAAGAAAAGTCCCATCGCCAGGTGATGCGAGAAAATGGCCCTTGAAGTTTGTTTCTGGTACCTAAACCCTTTGGTTTAGTTTTGCTGCATCCATTACAATCAACACTTGATTCCTTTTTGGAACTGAGAGTAACATACTCAGTTTTCCCGTGGCGGTCTCAGGATGTTTCAGCCTTGATTTTGATCCAAAATGACAGCAGAGATGTTCATGCCCACCAGATGTGCAAGTTCCAGTGGTTGAGCGAGCGTATTCGTTGCGTCGTCAAATGCAATCAAAGCACAACAACTGTGTGACAGCTTAAAAACTCATAGCTTGGCTAACACTAACTGTGTCAGAGTCCGGTCCGCTTCGTATAAAAGCAGAGCATCTGCAGTGTTCGGGCCGGACTCGCTCAGTGGTCTCAAGATCTCAGGATATTATACATAAATAAATATATATATATATCATTTTGCAGGCTCCTCCGTGTTCTGCAAGTGTGAGCAAAGAGATCTTTTTTTCTCAAATGGTTCTGACAAATTTCACATAAAACTAGGTTTTTTCATTTGATATTCTCATGTGTGCAGTGTTTTTTTTTTTTCCTGTGTGCGCACCTTAGCGGTAATATGCCGCTGCTATACATAACGCACATTTTCAGCTATCAATCTGAGCGAAACATTGACGTCGTTGGAGGTAGAGTTACACGGTTTATCACCTCGAGACTCTGAAATGTTGAGTGTGAGTGAGATAATAATTGACCTGAAATGAAGAAACTCGACGGAGAACGCTCAAATGTTTTTACTCCTCACTCTGTCTTTGGAAACAGCTGGCTTTCTAAAGTTTCAGCAACCAATAAAACTGCTTTCCTCCCTACAAAATATGCCTCTCACCTCATTTGTGTGTATCTGTGTGTGCATGTGTGTGTGGGTGTGTGTGCGTGTGTGCGTGAACAACACCTGCATTCAGTATCAGTGCTGTCATGCTCCCTAATGACAAACACACGCCGCTGCTAAACCAACTGATACACTCCCTGTCTGTCATATTTACACACATACTCACCCATCCCCCTAGATAAAAAAATCACTGAATGAACCTGTTTCCATACATGTATTCAGATAAACACACTGATTGCGAATTGTACAGTTATAATGAAAACACAAATACACACACACAAATACACAAGGATGTCACAGTTTAGGCCATAAAGACACAGTCAGATGAAAGAAGTGTGATGTAGTGCTCTCCTCAGTCTCCTCAGTAGGAGGCAGGGGGGAACTAACTAGCATTGCCTATACATGCCCCCCCTCCTCACACACACACACACACACACACACACACACACACACACACACACACACACACACACACACACACACACACACACACAACGGTCACAGTGCACTTGATGAGTTGTGTGGCAGATATATGAGCTGGAATGTGGCTGTAAAACTAGTGTGGAATCACCCTGAGCTTTTCCATGAGCAGAAAGCAGCTTGGGGTGAGGGTTAGGGGAGCAGAAAATTGGGAAATGGGCTGCATGGGGAGAGCACAAATGACTGGAGAGAGGTGTTGAAGAGCTGTTATGGTGGTCTGTGTATAAAGGTTGAAATGGGAAAAAAAAGAAGTAATTAGGGCTCAATAGAGAATATATATTTTTGTCGCCAAGTCATCTGTTGTTAGAATATCAATGTGTCAGAACTGAGTTACTGATAGCTCCTAGATTTAAAGATCATTATATTACACCGAATACAAGACATATGGCTTAATAAAGGATAAATAACTCATCCATTCTCTGTATGTGATAAGAATAATTGAACATTTCCTATCTGAAAGTTTTCAGTAGAGATTAACTGCAGTGGTAATTAGATTACATTGATTGAACCAGAGTCGATTTGTGCTTTTTGATTACAGCTCCATAACTAAACAACCATATTTTTGTTATCGATATCTAGGTATCGTTGGTCCTCACAGGGATGAATCCAAGTATGACCAAGTATAAGTTTAAAACGCCACCATGACTGACACTTTGGTTGATGACCGACTGTATTATAAACTGAATATTGTTGGTTATGTTTCCCTGAAGATTAAAACTGCTGCCAATTTCCACTTGATGATGTGAAATACTATGAGCCCTTCTGGTGACATTGAGAAAAGAAAAAATGTCATTGCTTCCACTTAATAACTCATTCACAGAAGTTAATAGTTCATGCCGACACCCTAATATGTTGTGGCAACGCGATAAAGAAGGAGTTATTTAGGCCTTTAATAACTTGTTTCCACATCTTATTAAATCGTGGCCACAAGAAAATAACTCGTAACCACATTTTATTTTACTGTGGCCACGAGATTATAACACGTTCCCAAGGTTATTAAATCATGGCCACAAAATAATAACTCGTTTCCATAAGTTATTAAATCAAGGACACAAAATAATAACTCGTTTCCATAAGTTATTAAATCAAGGACACAAAATAATAACTCGTTCCCACAAGTTATTAAATCATGGACACAAGATAATAACTCGTTTCCATAAGTCATTCAATCAAGGACACAAAATAATAACTCGTTCCCACAAGTTATTAAATCATGGACACAAGATAATAACTCGTTTCACACATTATTAAGTCATGGCTGCAAGATAATAACTTGTTCCCACAAGTTATTAAGTTGTGACCATGAAATAATAACTCGTTCCCATAAGTTATTAAATAATTGACACAAAATAATAACTTGTTCCCACAAGTTATTCAATCATGGACACAAAATAATAACTCGTTTCCATAAGTTATTAAATCAAGGACACAAAATAATAACTCGTTCCCACAAGTTATTAAATCATGGACACAAGATAATAACTCGTTTCCATAAGTCATTCAATCAAGGACATAAAATAATAACTCGTTCCCACAAGTTATTAAATCATGGAGACAAGATAATAACTCGTTTCACGCATTATTAAGTCATGGCTGCAAGATAATAACTTGTTCCCACAAGTTATTAAGTTGTGACCATGAAATAATAACTCGTTCCCATAAGTTATTAAATCATTGACACAAAATAATAACTCGTTCCCACGCATTATTAAGTCATGGACACAAAATAATAACTCGTTCCCACAAGTTATTAAGTCATGACCACGGATATTGTGTTTTCTTTAATGTATCAGAGGGGTTGCGTAAAAATGCAGTTGATTGCTACCTTCACTGATCACATGGACAAACCCTTTACACAAACACCATGACTTTGTGATAAAACTATATAGCAATACCGATAAGTGATATATCACTTTTGTTCACTGGATTCTAATAACCGCATGGCTAACAACATTTTTCAACCATAAAATGTAAATCCCCACACTGTATCAATCACTGGAGCTGGACTGTTAGTAAGACAGTAATAACAATGTGCTTGAGCACAACAAAATAAGGGTTTTCCCCACCTCTGTGCAAAGTTTTACTGAAATAATTGAATTAATCGTTGAGTAAACCTGATAACCGACAAGCTAACGAGCCGGTAAACAAAACATAACCCCCCGGGCGAATAACGTTCATCTGTGCTTCAGATTGCGTCTCATTTGTCCCTCTCCTGCTGTAAAGCTTAGAAAGCGTTATATATGTATGTGTGTCTGCTCTGCTTAGTTGCAAGGCAGATTATATTGACAGGACATAAAAGTTGGGTGGCCTTGTACTGGCCTGATGTCTCCTCCACTCAAGATCAGGGTCTTTTGTCACCTGATCCTCATAAAAAACTTCATTAGCTACTCTGAAAACAGTTAAAAGTGTCTGTGTGTGCTCATGTGTGGGAACATGTCTATATTGTTCTCTGAACAACCATTCGTGTTTCAAGATATCTCTTATTTTCGCCCATTTATTATCTTTGCCGACCATACTTTTAGAATGGAATAGATATTATTACAATATTTGGTCTTTACAGCAGCTCCAACGTCTGTAAAGTGATGATAAAAAAGAGAAATTAAAGCATAAAAACAAGTGCATAGCTGTACGTACATTAACTAAAGATATATAATATCTTATATCTTACATTATATAGAAATGTTAGATTTAAGTCTTTTTAATCAAATGCCAGAGTCTAAAAAAATGCTTTTGGTTGAAACATAGTGTCTGATATTGCATGAGTGAAAGTGAGTAATTTCATTCATGTTGTTTCATCCATCCATCCATCCATCCATCCATCCATCCATCCATCCATCCATCCATCCATCCATCCATCCATCCATCAATCCATCCATTTATTCATCCATAATTTTCTTCCCCCTATCTGAGGTGGAGTTATTACGGCATCATTCCTCTAACCAGGTACGTCTTCCAGCTCCTACTGTAGAATCCGAAAACATTCCCGGCCCAGATGAGATATTTATTTGCTCCAAATAAATTCTGTACCACAGGATCTTTGCTCCCAGATTGATAAACTAATAAAACCTCCAAAGGGAGGAAACAAGGAAATATCTTAATGTGATGCCTGAACTTCCTCACCTTCTGTTTTTCAATGCAAAGGAGCAGTGGCTCCATTGAAAAAACTCCAGTTGCCCCACCCCTTTAATAACCTTCTCTTCAAGTACAAAGCCCTTAATGGTCATGCTAAAAGAGCCAACAGTTTCCCATTACCCAACATGAACATTATGGGCTACAAGTACAGCTGCATCCTGTGTGCAGAGTTTCTAGAAGTTGATTTGTAGCCGAGCCTTCAGTTAAGTTCTGAAAGTCATTCTTATAGCTACTTTTATTTTTGCTACTGTACATATCTGTGTCTCTGTTTTGCAATCCCATATCCATCTGTCTCTCTCTCTCTCTCGCTGTCTCTCTCGCTGTCTCTCTCTCTGTCTCTCTTTCTTGAGCAACACAATTGGTCCACCTACCTTGAGTCTGGATCTGCACGAGGTTTGTGCCAGTTAAAAGGTACTTTTTGTCCACATCGTTAACTTGACAGCAGAGGGAAGCTTTTTGGCCGCATACAATAATTTTTCAGTGTTTGATTTGGTTTTGCTTTTATTTGGTTTAGTGACAACGTGAGAACGGCTGCTCTTGCTGAAGAAAGGGGAGTGTGGGGGAAGTAAAGACTTATAGAATACAGTGAGTGGAGTACAAACCTGCCCTCTCAACACCTCTAGAGATCTCAGCGATTTCACAAGTGATTACTCTAATAGCTGCTAGGGTGTCTTCCTGTCTAAGCGGCCTGCTTGTTTTCATGTGATCCAGAATGTTGTACGTCACAAAGCAGTGCTTTAGGTTCTTCATAACAATGCCTGTTCTGGGTCTCCATAGCAATTGTCTGTAGTTGTGTGTCAATTCAGTGCTTGAATCCTTCAGCCGTAGTTTACGAAGGCGTGTTCTTCATTAACCGGTTGTTGAGGCCCAGCCCACATTGGGCACTGCTGAACGAGGTGGTCTGGTCAGGGAGCAGCAGCACTGATAGTTGATGTTGATGATTAGTCATACTTAAAGTAGTTGTAATAAAAAGTGAAGTAGAAATAGTTGTAATTAAAGCTATGGTGTGGTGGTAACAGTATATAACCAGGCCTAAACTGTCGTCCCCGACAGCAAAGGTTTATCCCCAAGAAAAAAAACAATCTCTCCAGTTTGTACAAGCGATCCCCCTGATTGAACTCCTCAAATTAAATGTGATGTTATCTCTGAAAAACAGTGTTTTATTTAAAAATATATCCCTCTAGAGAGTGAAGTATGAACAATTAGTGTATATTATGACATATACTAGATAGATCTCCTTGAGTGGATTCATATGCACCAAATTTTGACTAATTTGGACCAACAGGTGAGAAATTATGGGTTAAAAACTTTTGGAGATAAAACTTGTACTTTGTCTTGACAATATACAACCCACAAAATCATAAAAATTACGCCAGTTCTTCCTTGCACTATGGTCTATGTGGGTATAACAATTTGAAAATGATCCATGAAATACACTTTGAGTTATCCCTGACTTTTCAAGGACGTATTAATGAAGAGGAGTAGAAGTTGTTAGAGTTCAAATTGCCGCAGTAATGGTTGTAAAAGCAGATAGAGGCTGAAATTGTGTTTCAAAATTATTGCAACCCTCCATATCAGATTTCAACATTTTCAGCTCCACTCCTCTGCTGCCGAAAGGTTTTTCATCAATATGACGATAAATCCCCCTTGTGTGAAGAACAATCTAGAAGGCCACATTTTAGTTGGTAGTTAATGTTCATGGATTCCCAATACATAGTCTCGCTCTGTCCTTGAGAAATGTTTATCTGACAACATTAAGTGGTCTGAAAACACCAAGGGAGTTAACCAATGTTAAACATCTGTCGTCATATCTGCTATAACTACTGCATATACCCTGTATGGCCCTGTCAGGTCAGCTTTCACCCAAGGAAGGGCTCTCGCTCCTGAACGTTTAACCCTTCTCGACTCATAAGAATGTTTTTCTTGGCTTGGTCGGTCCGTCAGTATTTTTTGGTTTGGCTTTATTTGCTACTCGCCTCACATGGATTCAAAGTTTTATAAGGTTCTGCTAATGAAGTGAAGTATTTATGAATTATCTTGATACTTTTCAGAAGATCTGGGGTGTAGATGAGGCTATTTGTGGTTTGAAGGGTACTAAACCGCTTGTCAAGACAAGTGATGATGATGATGATGACCCCCTGTGTGTGTGTCAGTGTGTGTGTGTGTGTAAGTGAAGGACTGTGGTAGTTATGTGTCTCCCACAGCTCTGTAATTAGTACTTGGTAGACATGTTTAAATTAAGGAGGTTAAAAGTCAAACCACCAACCAAGTCAACAGATACTTACCCAGACGTCCACTCGGCACCAAAGAGGCGCATGGACCCAAACAGCCCGACAAAGCTTTCGACATCTTCGGCATCTTTAGCATTTGTAGGAAGTCTCTTGAGTAACTCAGTCAGTGATGTCAGTGAGTTTTACCCCACTGTTTGACAATATCCCAGTTAGGTCACCAGTTCCCCACCTTGGTTGAACACATCCCTGCTTTGCCTTCTCAAATAGTCTAACAATATTTCAGAGAATCATTACATCCAAATGAAAGACTCTCTTCTCCATGGCTTCTCTATATCGCTCTAACACTGGTCTGATTACTGTGCGTGTCTTAAATAGTCCTTGCCGGGTTGTTATTCTTTGAAATGTTTTTTGTATATACTGGAAAAATAACGATCACTGTTATTCATAGACTCATCCTACTTTTATTTTAGTTTTAGACAATTCTTGTGTGAAAACAGCTTGGTTTTGTGGTATTTTGGTTGGTTGAATGCATGGTTGGTTGGATGGGTGGGTGGCTTAATGGTTGACTGATTGGTTGGTTGGATTGGTCATTCATTGGTTGGATGGGTGGTTGGATGGATTGTTATTTGGTTGGTTGGATTGTTGGTATTTTGGTTGGTTGAATTGGTGGCTGATTGGTTGATTGGATGGGTGGTTTGATGGATGGATGGATTGATGGATAGATGATTGGTTAGTTGCATGGATGGTTGTTTGGAAGGGTGATTGGTTGGTTGGTGGGATGGATGGATGGGTGATTTGTTGCTTGGTTGGACGAATGGATGGTTGACTGTTCGTTTTGTTGAATAGTTGGCTGGATGATTCTTATGGTGGTCAGCAGTATTATTCAAACTCATCTTATTGCATGTTCAAAATACTCAGATGCAGGTTGGTGCATGAGTCTGTTAGGAATTCATTGCATCTTTTTATTCCATGTAGATCCATTTTTTGTTTTGTTTTGTTTTCATAAACAAGAAAATAACCAACATATGATACTAGTGAGAATGTATCATAGCTTTAGTAAAGCAGTGAGGAATCGGGATACAGCTTTAGATTTATTTACAGTATGGCTAAAGCAGTTATGAAACAAGTCGAAAGACAAAGAACAAAAAAAATGGTTCTACGAGTCTTTAAGTTGTTTTGTGTGATAAATTATTCAAACGTGTGTGGTGAGACTGTGATTTGGGCCACACATTCACCACGGTGACCCTTACATAACCCATTCACTAATACCAACTGACATTAACACTGGCCATTTCTTTGTCCTAATTGGCTTCAAACACCATGTTGTCCAGTCGGATTTAGGGGCAGGATGAGGCTGACACACAGACAAACTGGCAGCGCAAATTACAATAATAACAGTGCTACTATGTGTGTGTGTGTGAGTGTGTGAGTGTGTGAGTGTGTGAGTGTGAGAGCGCAGCTTTAAGCTATTACCATGCTTTTGGGGATCTATATTTTTCCCTCTTTGAGACCCTGACCTGAGTGGTGTCTCCCTGCTGGCACAGACGCACACACACACACACACACACCTACACCCACACACACCTACGCACTGACAAACACACAAACACACACACACACACACACACACAGAAACAGACACACTTCCTGTGTTTCTGCATGCGCCTGCAGCAACATCTATGACAGAGAAAACTGTTTACTTACAGTGAAAGCAAACACGTTTTAAGTACACTCTTCTTATGTTCTACCCCTCTGCTGTACTTTTTAGCACATAATAAATGAGGTATTTTCCAAATCCGATGATTATGCTTAAGTGCAACACAGACACTAGTAAAAGGAAGTAGGGTGATGTTCGTTTAGTGCAGCAGAGACTTACCAGTCTGGTCAATGGAGGTGTGTTTAGCTTCAAAATTAGCTTTTTGGCGTCTCTTGATGTATTTCAAAGAGTCCCGACCGCAGTCAGACTCTCTCACACCAATTGCACAATTGCACCACAGCACTGGACTATTTTAATTCAATAATAATTTTCCTTGGAGATTTTGACTCTTGCTATATTTATATGTCATACACCTTATTTATCATTATTTAATGTATTTGTAGTCTGGACAACATTCTATTTCATCTTTTTCTTCGATTGCTTCTGTCACTTTACAAACCTTGGAGCTGCTGTCACGCCTAAATCTCCCTGTCGGGAATAATTAAGGGTTTTTTTCTATTCTATTCTACTAGATTAGTATAAGAATACAGTAGATACTTAAAATACCATTTTCTCTGCCCAGGACAACCTATTCAAAAGTAAATATAAGAGTTCAAGTATTAAATATTCAGTAAAATCTCAATTTCCTTTAAAAGTTTACATGACAATATTTGACAGGAAGGCTTTTGTTGCAGCATTTAGGCCTTGAGTTTACAATACAACAATGTTTTCAGGGCCTGAAAACACAAGCTATCTGAAAATTTCACTTTCTGTTTCCATGTAACCTTAGAAAGCACATCCATTTAAAAAGAAAAGGGCTATAAGATTGTGTTTGTGATGCTACTGTGATTAATAAAACAACATTCATCTACACTTTCTGGTTTGACTTCTTCTAAGGTGGTGAATTTGAAAAGCTATGTCGCCAACTACTGGTCAGTGGGTTGTACGGTGTGGACAAAGACTGTTTCACGATGTTGTTGTTAAAACACAGCGCTTTCTGAAAGGCAGCAAAAAAAAAACCAGTGTCATGTAAACAGTGAATCAATCAGTCAATTCTAATATATTCCCAAAAAGTCTGTGATATTATGAAATTGTCATCCGTCCCTCTGATTCTTTGTGCAAAAGTGATAATTCATAAACTGCTCCATGGATTATTTTCAAATGCTATACCCACATAGACCTTAGTGCGAGGAAGAACTGGAGTGAACATCGGATGTAGATCTTACACAAGAGGGAGCTTTAAACTTTTCTCCAAAAGTTTTTGAGTCGTAATTTCTCTCTTTGCTACATATAAATCCACTCCAGAAGATCAATTTTGAATAAATCATATTTTACTCAAGCAGTCCATATTTTACTCACTTTAGGAGTAAAATCGGGACGAAATAATTCTATTTTTTGCAGAAAATAATTTGGACAAAGCTTTACTGCTAATTTCAGGAATTGCTTGTACAATACAACAGATTGGGCTATTTTTGGAGATAAAAGCCTAGTTTTTTACGGGACCAAATCACAAAAAACATTATTTCAATGCACTTCCCAAAAGGAGCAGTTCCAGACTGTATACTTTATTCTATAGAGACTCAACAATTCCATGATGAGCAAGAACATGGAGACAGTTGAGAGAAGAAAACTTGTGTTTGAACAGAAACCTCGAGCAGATCCCGAGTAAAGGTGGACAACCCTCTGCTTTGACCAGATGGACTGAAAGAGAGAGTGAGATGGAAAGAAAGCAAGCAATGGTAAGTGATAGAGAGAGAGCGAGTGAGTGAGGAAGAGTTGCGGGAAGAGGGTGGAAGAGAAACAATAATAACATCATCAGCTACAGTGATATTACAATCATCAGTAATCTCACAATAATATATATTGTGTCGTGTTTAATTGCGTTTCTATCGCGTTAATTGAATGGATAGCACTTTGGTCAATTTTGTTGTTTTAAATATGTTGTTTAAATAAAGTTGGATTGGATTGGATTAGATTGGCTGTAGCAGGCAAACTAGTAAAATCCTCAGTGGGCATCAAAAAGGTCCACAGCAGGAGGTCCACTCGTGATCCACTGGAAAAAGCACAAAGACCCCAGAGGAGAGGACAAGTTAGTAACATGAATTAATGAGACATGGTTGTGTCGAGAAGGAGAGTGAGAGGAGGAGAGAGAGGCTCAGTGCATCATGGGACATCCCCCACCAGTCGAATCCTATGACAGCATAGCTCAAGGCTAACCTAAGCCAGCCTTAATTATAAGCTTCATCATAAAAGGAAGTTTTAATCCCCCTCTTAAATGTAGTGGAGGTTTCTGCTCCCCGAGCCCAGACAGAATGGTGGTTCCACATGTGAGGAGTCTCATAACTAAAGGCTCTGGACCCACTCTTTGGACTTTGTGGAGGAGATCTCTGAAAATTTTAAATTGAAGCATTTAATTTTATTTTGCAGACGTACAGATACTTACGAATATAAATATTTGATCATAATTTAATATATAATTCTTTGGGAAAGTACTGACAAGGCTCTTAATACCCGCAGCCAGCGAGGTATTAAGCGGAGACGGGGTCCTAACACCATAATGACCCACTAAGCCACGCTGTTTAGCCCAGTTATTGCTCACTGTCCGTCATCCGTGAGGTAAGAGAGAGGTCGTCTATGAGTGAGTGATAGATGTGAGGCGATTGAGGGACAGCCGAGGAGAGCAAACATATTTTTGTTTTGTTGATTTATTTCTATTTCTGTGATGGCCCACTTAAGATTCCCACCACACTAGTGCCGTAGCTGTTTATATAGCAATCAAGGTTAGTTGGCTACCAATTTTGGGCTGTAAGCATTTAGTGGACTGACATTTTCCTGTTACACCACCCTTAGGTCGACATTCTTCCTATGAGTGAAATGTCTTGACAACTATAAGATGAATGGCCTCAAGTTGAACTTTTCAGCACCATCATAAAATCCTACAACAAGACGTTTGTCTGCAAATTAGCTCTGATGCGGTTAAAAGTGGTCATGGGTGGATGGTAAGAGGGCGTGAGCACATGGAACTTCCAGGAGCTTGTATCAGAAAATGATTGTGCTGTTTTGCGATGCATATGACGCAGACATTACTGTAATTAAGCATTAATTAAGGATGATCTTAATTTATAGCCTAAAGGGAGGGATTGTGTTGGCACTTATGATGAAGGCAGTTTTTCTCTGTAAGCAGAAATAGCCAATGACTATTACTGGTTCCCCCAGTGAAAACTGACAGCCTTCAAATGATGACTTTGAAATTACTCTAACTAACTAGTTCTGTCAACCTACTTGGAACCACTAAGGTTGTCACTCTAAACTCTAAGGTGACATAACAGAAAGAAAGAAAGACAAACTATGTAATAAGACATATTATAGACATGTCTTGGGAGACCCAGGACCCGGTCTCCAGTTCACCGGTTGTCCCTCCTTAGATCACTTTGTGAGATTCTAACCACTGTAGACTGGGAAGACCCAATAAGACCTTCAGTTCTGGAGATGCTCTGGCCCAGTAGTCTAATCAAGTCTAGTCTCCTCTGGGAACGAGGCTGAGGCAGATACCTACGATAAGCTTGTACTCCACTTCCGCATTTACGTCATACTGAAGTCTTGACCTGTGACGTTTGGAGAGTCACAGCATCCTACAAATGTCTCCCTGAAATTGAAAGAGCAAATTTCCCCTTTTTCCTCTCATTCACATCACTGACGCAAATAATGTGAGCTACGTTTCGCTTGTCAAACGTGTCATTTGCATGAATTGCATTGACTCTGTATGCAATCACATGGTGCAATAGCTGTTGATGTGGACAAACTGATACCATATTCATAACTTGATAATAAATGTTATTCCGATTTCAACCGGTGTGGTTATAATGTTATGGCTAATCCCTGTACATATGCATTATTCCTAGTAATGTATTGTAATTATACAATAAAGATGTGATGAGTTAAAGTTTGACACTAAGGCATGAAGGTGCTACTCTGACCACTGAACTGACCTTTTCTAACCGACTCCCACTTGGTACAGACCTTTTTTCCGTTCGTCACTGTTTGTGGTTTGATAAAGCCTTCTATAAACAATAGTCATGCCACCCTAGTGTTATCACACTGGATACTGTCCAGCCCCCGGCTGGGCCTTGATATCCTATCCGTGAATGTCACAAACAGGAAAAATGTGACAGAGGTCATCCTTCTCACAGCACGGTCCCAACGTCGCCGGGAGGCATTCATCTCCTCCGAATCGGTATCCATCTCTCCAGATGTATCTGAATCTACAGGATGCATCCTGTATTTAACTGGTTTTCCCTGACAGTAAGGGCATATGCCCGAAAAGTCCACCATCCCCTGCGTTGTACCAGGAATCCCACCGATTGAATTCCTAAAATGAACTATGGAGTTACGTTCATAGTATTTTCGTTAAAAAGCTCCCCCTAGCGAGCAAAATGTGAAATGTAGGGTAAAATATATATATACACGATAGATTCTTACGCACCAAATCTGGACTTAATTGGACCAAGGGTAAGGAAGTTATTTTCCATAAAGCAGTGTTTTTTTTGAAACTACTAGAGTAAAAATTGGATTTGTAGATTTGCAGTAGTTATAGAAAGTAACAGGATGGAACAGAAAATATACAAGACGCATATGCACACTAGAGAATTTGTAAGACATATATAAACATGAAGATATATAAGAAAAAAAGGAAGCAGGCCAATCACGTAGGCGCCATCTTGGGATTAAAAAAAAAGGGTTGATGTTGGAAGAAGGCTGCAGTTTGCGAAGGCGGTGCACACAACCCTTCGCCCACATATTGTACTGTGGTCTAATGAAAACTGGAAAGTAATCCTGGTTGAGCTGACATGGGAGGAGAGCTGTGAAGAAGCCCACAAGAGAGAAGCCTCTAAGTACCAGCCCCGTATTCCAGGGGTGTAAAAGCCTAAAGATTGCATGACTGGAGATTGGCTGCAGAAGTTTTTATCAGCTCCGTGCCTGAAAAGGGAACAAGAAGCTCGATCCTGAAAAGCGAATAAGAAGCAGCTCCTCGATCGGATTTTTTTCCTATTTATCTATCTGTCTGTGTGTCTGTCTGTGTGTCTGTCTGTCTGTCTCTCTATCTATCTATCTATCTATCTATCTATCTATCTATCTATCTATCTATCTATCTATCTATCTATCTATCTGTCTATCTGTCTATCTATCTATCTATCTATCTATCTATCTATCTATCCATCCATCCATTTATCTATTCCATCCATCCATCCATCCATCCATCCATCCATCCATCTATCTATCTATCTATCTATCTATCTATCTATCTATCTATCTATCTATCTATCTATCTATCTATCTATCTATCTGTCTATCTGTCTATCTATCTATCTATCTATCTATCTATCTATCTATCTACCTATCTATCTATCTATCTATCTATCTATCTATCTATCTATCTATCTATCTATCTATCTATCTATCTATCTATCCATCCATCTATCTATCCATCCATCCTCCATGCCCATGGGGAACGAAGCTGATTTGTTGTAATTGACTAATATTCTCTGGGGGGGGGGGAAGTCCACATACAGTGAGCACTTGTGTGTCTTTTTGTATCTGCAGGCTACACGCTAATAACAAACACTAACGAAGAGAAATGATCCTTTCAGCTTCGAGTTCTCTGTATTAGCTGCACAAAGACATACACACTTCACATTAGGCTCTTCAGTCTGTGAATGGATACCCAGTGACATTTTTGGTCCTTTTTCTGACATAAAATACTTAAAAGCACACTAATCACCGCTGCAGTGCTGCCACACGGAACAATAGGCTACACTGTGTGCATTTTTCGAGTGCAATGGTGGTCTGGCAATTCTTTCATGGCCTAATGAAGTAAGCAACAACACGCCTGGGGCCATGCTGGAGACGGGAGCCCCACACACGGAGTCAGAGAAGCTGGGCTAAAGATAGTCGCTGTTGGAGCAGACTCCTTCAGAAGAGTGAATCATGGGGTCAAACAGAGTTAACCTCACCGGCCAGTGTTCGGCGGCCAAAGGTATCTCTTATTTACTTGACTCAGTTAGAACGGAAGGACCGCTTCATGTCATGTCGTGTTGCTTTTGACGGCTAGAGTTCCTCAGCCTGTCAACAAAATGTGCTTAACTTTGCTGCCTTTTTTTATTCTCTCAATAAAGTCGACTCATCATCAACGCCGCTGCTTTCACTGTAGATCCTTCGTGTTGGCGCGATAACTTCAAAACTATGTCATGGATCTTTTGGTTGTACCCATGCAGATCTTAGTGTGAGGAAGAACTGAATTTATTTTGGATAAGGGCGGTTGTTTATTTCTGACACTAGGCGAGGCTTTATCTCCAAAAGCTTCTGGGCCATAATTTCTAACCGTTGGTCCAATTTTGTCCAAATTTGGTGCATATGAATCGACTCGAGGAGATCTCTCTTCTTTTTTTTTTTTATCTGTCTATAGCTTATAACTGAGAATATATTTAGATATATCTGTCTTAGAAAGAATATGAATGAAGATATATTCAATAGCTCATCTTACTATGGCAGCAGAAGACCTAACCTGTCGCTAATCTTTTACTAATTTAGTCATATTTGAATGTATAAAACAGATTTGCAGTAAGTAGAAGATATAATATTATAAAAGGCTAACTTAGAAATAAAAAGTGGAATTGGTCAATGTCAACGCCCTCTTTTTATTTTAAATTTTCGAAGGGGGAGGGAATATTATGATTATTGGGGGTTTAATATTGCAATGTAGAATAAATCTTGACACAAAGATAATAAGAAAAATACATCGTGGTTGGAATTATTTGTACAATATTGAAAATATTTGGAATAGTTGATATTTGGAGAGAATAACATCCCTCAAAGAAGCACACTTAATAAATAAAAGATAGTAAATGAGATGCAAAAAGTATATTTATTGTCCCTACCAATGATCTTTAATTCAAATTATGATAGTCAGAACACCAGTATAATGTTTTTAAGATTGTTAATACAAGAACAGGTTTGAAACCTTCATTTTAGATAAAGCTTATTATTAACTCTTAGCTATGCTGCTAGAGGTTCATACCGCTAGGAGATTTCCCATAATGCACCAAGCATCTCCCCCTCTCTCTCTTTACCCTTCTCTCTCTACCCTTCTCCAAACACCCATTTTAACACTTAACACATTCACTTTAATTTTTTATGTAATTATTAATACTCGTAAGAATTTTCAGTATTAGTCCAGGAGTTATTACAGTTACTAGTAAACCAGGTAACCACAACCGGCCCATACGCACTGTAAATAAAAGACACGTCAAGAAACAGACAAAACAAAAGACCAAGGGAAGATGCAATAAAAATTAAAAATTAAAAAAGGACATTCATTATGACTAAAAATTACCTTTATAGAGGAATGTTACATGCTAGAAGTAGATGAATGGGATCCTAGTCCAGTTTATCAAGAAATCTGATTGGACCCACAGTACGGAATAACGTTACAGAGGTTTACGCAGTGCTAACGTTAAGTTAATCCCACTGAAAAACCAACCGACATTGGCCAGACCTCCTAATTCAGAGCAAACTATGAAGCCAACACAATCCATCCCCTTCTTCCTGTGGAAAGACCCACAGTTACTTGAAGGGCAGTTTTATCTGATCTGATGAAAACCCTGGAACCGGACACAGCCGTACTCAAGCTCTACATTGAAGTGAAGTGTAAAATTCAGGACAGTTTGAGTACGGAAAACCTGATACACTAAGACAGTAGATGTGAACAGTATGTGAAAGTAACGACTGACTGAAAACTGGATACCACAGGCTCACGTTCTACAAACTACAGGGGTTCTAGGGACCTGCAACAGTCCAGTGGTCCAGTGGTCCACGCATACTTACATTCAGTGAAGGTGGAGTAGACTATCATACAGACAGTTCAGTTTGTCAGGAGCAGCAACATTTAAGTCCTGACAGGTTTCTGAGGTGAAATGAACACTCTGTCTGCTTGATGATCCAGTTTCAAACATTAAGTGATCTTTTTATCTGAATGGATCCAACGCATCCTGATAAAGCTTTCCCATACAGACATCATTTACACTTGAAAAAGAAAGACATTGCAACAAATCATAAAATGTTTGAAATCGTAACACTTATTTATCGTGACTTAAGTAGAATATTATTTTAGAATAACATTAAATAATGACACTATCATATTTCATTGTAACCTGGTTGATTTTTTGGGATAGGTACTATGTTACAAACTCTGACTGCTAAATGTTCTCATATTATGTCTAAGCGTTATTGTGTACCTTTTTAAAAGAGGAATTACACATTAATTATACATTATTTCTCTTACCAGGTTGAATTGATAAGCACCTAGAAGGCCACTCCACCGAGGCCCAACAGCCCCTTTGAATTAAACCCTCACCCATATTCCATGGAACAAGCCCTATCCTTCCACCCAGTTTCATGGTAATCCCTCAAGAGCCTCTTAATTGACATAAGTGGTCAAAAGGCCCTGTCTTGCTCAAAACTGCGAGGGAAAAGATTATTGAATCAGTCATTTTATCTATTTAATACGTTCTTCCTTCCATGCTCAACCCATCTTCCCAGTACTGGTAAAATCTCTTGATCCATAACAGATTATGTACATTTTTAAATAAAGGGATAAAACTTATCAGCCTTTTATCCGGATACAATTCAAAATTAAATTGAATTTCCTCCTGCCACATGCCGAAAAATCCAAGTGAGTTTTCTGAAAATCTGTGTGATTTGTGTTCTGTGTAATCATGCAGAAATTCGAATGAGCATGCAAACAGTTGCTCGTAAAAATATGATTAGTTCTCTATATGTGAGGTAATAAAATACAAACCTAAAACCTTGAACACACTGATAAATTTTATGGTATAAACAACTGCATACGTATACAAGTTGCTAATCTTGGCCTTTTTTAATTATAGCAATAGCCGGTTATATGATAGCAATAACAACTTTTGCTGTATCTATGATTAGCTATTTTCAAATAACTGAAAATGTCACTGTTTTGTATTTAAAAAAGAAGTTCACATCCTGTAAGTTATGCATAAGGGAAAATTCAATGTACAAACACAGGGATGATATTTCATTGCTTTAATTTTTTTAACTTTTTTGCTTTTAAAATCTTGTTTTTTTGTACTTGAAACCTTGTTGAACAAATGTTGGATAAATGTGAGGACAGGTTTGATTCTACAGTCTACACTGCAAGTCTCTACCCAAACTTGGTCATTTTAACACTCATTCTAACACAAATATGACTGGAGCCCTAATGCTTACTTACTTTTTGTCTTTTTTTGTACTTGGGACAACATTTCAGGTTGGTGTGAAATGATATCCACTCTAAACTAATCTTTCAAAGAACTAGGCCCAAACTAGGTCCCTGACAGCAAGGGTATATCCCAGAAAAGCCCCCATTCTCCTGCATTGTACAAGCAATCACCTTGATCAAACTCTTCAAATTAAATGTGAAGCTATATCCGAAAAAGGGGTTTTCTTAATATCAATCTCCTTGAGTCGATTTGTATGCACCTAATTTGGATTAAATAGGGTCAAGAGTTAAAAAATGATGGCCCGAAAACTCCCCCTAGTGTTGAAAATATTCAACCAACCTTTTCCCAAAAAACCAAGTCAGTTCTCGCACTAATTTCTATGGAGGTATAACGTTTTTTGAATAAAAACGTGATTTATCGCGTTAACATGAAGGATCTGCCAACATTTTGTTTTGTTCCATAAAGGGTGTTTATTGAAATTAATCCTACGTTGGTATCAAAAATATGTTTGAGTCTCGTGAAAAGACAGATTAATTAATATGATGTACACACAGTTGCTATGATTCTGCTCATCCGTTTGATACACAAGATAGCAAAGCTCCTCCAAAACGGGACAGTAACCCACTGCTGACACACTAAGTACGAGGTCATTAAGGGTCATAAACTGGTGCTGGCAGCCTAGTAATTACATTGGCCTTATGATGAGACAGTGCGACACACACAGAGCTCATACAGTAGCTCCATAGAACTGGACAGGATGGCTAATGTGATTGTGATGATGACTAGACATCAAAGATGAAGCATGTCTCAATGGATGGGACCGCCCAGGGAGTCCAGAGAAAGAAAGAACAAAAGAAAGAAAGGAAGAGAAAAGAACAAACTCAATTTCAAAACAACTTTTTATAGCGAATAGCGAACTCAAACAATAGCATCATATCCGGTGCCTTAATATGCTTAGTGAGTGACTTTAAAACCGGGAAACTTGACCATCAACAACATCCATCAATCCATTTTCTTCCGCTTATCCGGGGCCGGGTGGTGATGGCAGATGGCTTCTCCGTAGCAACTCTCTCTTGCTCACCCTGGGGGGATCCCGAGGCGTACCTAGTCCAGTTGAGAAATATAGTCCCTCAAGCGAGTTCTGAGTTTACATCGGGGACATTTCCCAGTAGGGAGCGCCTGAAAAACCTTCAAAGGGAGGCGTACTGGTGGCATTCTAGTAAGATGACGGAACTGTCTCAAATTCTTCCTTTCCCAGCCACCCTAAGAAGGAAGCTCATTTCAGATACTTGTATCCCTGATCTCATTCTTTCAGTCACTACCCAGAGCTCATGACTATATGTGAGGGTCGAACGTAGATGGACCGGTAAATTGAGAGCTTTGCCTTACGACTTAGCTCTTTCTTCAACACAACAGACTTATACAACAATTACATTACTGCTGATGCTGCTCCGAACCGCCTGTCAGTCCCCGTTTCATTTTCCCTTCACTCGATAACAACACACCAAATACTTGAACTCCCTGTGCTTGAGGCAGCAACTCACCACCAACCCGAAGGAGACGGTCCACTGATTCCAGGTATGGAACCATGGACTGGATTTTGAGGTGCTGACTTTCATAGCGGCTTCTTCACACTCAGCTGCAAACAGATCCAGTGCATGCTGGAGGTCACGGAGGAATTTAGCCAGTAGGACTTCATCATCTGCAAACAGCGGAGATGCAATTCTAAGCTCCCCAAACTGGGTCCACAATACCTCGACAGCACCATGAGATCCTGCCCATGAATATCAAGAATAAAATTGGAGACAAGGGACACGCTTGGGAGGGTACAACATTCACCAAAAATGTGGCTGACTTTCTGCCGCGTATACGGACACAAGTTTCGGTGTGGTTATATAAAGACCGGATTGCCCATAGTAATGGCCTCAGTACCCCATACTCCCACAGTCAAAGAACAGAGAACACAAACATTGCCATAAAGCCGGTGCGTTAATATGCGTAAACACCATGGAGCATGAACATCAACAACATGAGGTAGGTGTGGTCGCACTCCCACTGTCACATATGTGTTATAAGCAAGTTTAAATTTCAGAACCAGAGAATTGTCCCTTCCCACGGAGCCGAGGACATTTCTGAAAGACAGAAAGAAGAAAGTAAGAAAGAAAGAAAGAAAGACTTTGAAGCAGAAGCCCCAGGCTGCTCATCCACAGAAACCCTGACAGAATTCTTGGCAGTAGTAGAGACACTTTGGCTGACAAATTGTTCTGCAGGAATAGAACCAGTGGACCCACTGGAATGACAACATTCTGACTGGTAGCACCAATATTAACATCACAAGCTGAGTTAGTGACAGTAACAGACTCTCAGGAGTGTTCTGAGGCAGAAGAAGCCCGATGACGCACAACCAGCATGTACCACCTGCTGCTGCAGCGGCGAAATCCGCCCGACTCCGTGCATACATCCTCACAGCATCAGTACCCACAGGTGAATACGTAGCACTCACCTCGGGATGATCGGTGACTACCGCTGTGCCATGCCCAATTACATTAGATTCTGTTGCCGTGGCTATCCCAGTAACTGGAGGAAAATCTGGGACATCCTCGTTTGTGGTGGTGGGATGAACGGTGACAGTCACCGCAGAGGCAGTCGAGGACCCGGAGCTGGTGAACGCTGATCCCGCGGCGATAAAGCTGCACCTGAAGGTTGGGCGACCATTCTACTGAGAACCTCCGCGCCATCACACAACATCAGCGGCAGACGGTTGAGCCAACATATGCGGAACACATTCAACACATACCATTCTTCTAGAGGTCGTATAGACTGCGGGTAAATGGTTACCAAGTTTGATCCAGAAGGCACGCCATTCATCTGTCCGGCAGGTCCAGGTACATGAGGGACTGTCTCCTCAGAGAAAAGAAATTATCCAGCCATCCTTTATATCCAAGATTCACAAGTCGGAAACCCATGCCGAATTTAATAAAGCCGTATGTGCTCCAACTTCCATTCTCAGAAATCTGAGGATAAAGTCATAAGTGGAAGGCTCAGAAGTGTCTCTGTTCAGCCCACCAAACCCCCGGCTCCACCCCCATAGAAAAATCAAAGGAATTAAAAGAACACATGTAGCAATAGACACATTGTGACGTCACTACTCGAAATGGCTTATTATTTTTTTATTTTAAATGCTACGTAACCTGTAACATCACCAAAATGAAAAACAATTCTATGATAGACCAAAACCCACCTCTGGGTATCATTTCATGCAAACCGTCCTGTAGTTCTTGCCGTAATCTTGCTCACAAGCAAACAGACACACAAACAAGCACAGATGAAAACATAACCTCCGTGGTGGAGGCAATATTAGAATGAAATACGATATATTTAAGTACAACTAAAGTCGATTCATATGCACCAAATTTGGGCTAAATCAGACCAATGAAATTATGGCCAGAAGTCTTTGAAAGTAAAGCTCCCCCTTTATAGTATATACCCAGCCTTTCCCAAAATCAGTCCACTTCTTCCTCTGACTAAGGTCGATGGGAATATGATATTTGAAGATGATCCATGTAATACTTTTTTGATTTATAGCAACGTGAAGGATCTTCGCTGCAGCAATGACTTTTCCATAATATCCATGACTTTTCACGGATATAATAACTGCTTTATACTGAAAGAAACACATTTACTCATGATTTCATTAGCTGATTCAAATAGTTATTTTTGGAGTGTATACTGAGAGGGTACATTTTTGAGTACTTTCACTTTGACACTTTGAGTACATGTTCCTGATAGTGTTCGCATAAATTTAATTAAGTATGTTTTTGAGCACCGGGGTTTTCCATGCCGTGTAGTTCTTTCATAGTGTGGTATGAGTACTTTTACTTCACTGAATCATGTGAATACTTTGCACACCACTGGTAGTTGTACTGGTATTAACTAGACAGTTTCAGAGAGTTGCAGCAAATTGCAAATAGTTGGAAGTTTCAACTTGTCTGGTTTAAATTGTCTGTTTTTAAAGGTCCACAGAAATATCTGGATCCAAAATTGATTCATTGCACGGTTCTGACAGACTTCTGCCATATGTATTGTTAAACTCAGGCAACTAGAAATGTTTGTTTTGTGATGTTTATGATCATTTCTCAAATAATTTTTCAACTTTTCCAAAATCTGGAATTTGCACTGATCCTTTGAGTGTGAGTCGGCATGTGCTGCAGAAGAGCCGTAGCCGAAGACAAGGAGGAAGAGAAGAGTTAACTAACTGTGGTGAGCTGCACCAATAAATCAGTGTCAGGGTGTTTATTGAAAAGACTGCTGCTGGAACGAGAATTATAAACACTGTGTCGGTACTACGTGTTAACAAGACGGAAATCAATCTATTCTAATCTGCTGTATTATGCTCTTCTCCATAGGCAGGAAATTTAAGTGGTATGGTTTTACAATAAACAAACATTTTACAGGGAAGGTTGAACCCTTGTTTTCTGGCTCGGAGCCCAATTAAAGCCGGGTTTTGAATAAAGTAAGTCCTTCTTCAACAAAACTTAAGACTCTTGTTCACATCTCTATAGTTTCCCTTTTACTTTGTTTCTTCATTTGAAGGGGGTTTCTATCAAGAGGGAAAAGTGCTATTAAAATTTATGTTTAAATGAAGATAATACTTTTTGGAAGATCTCTGCTTGAATAGCTGTGGGATCGCATGTTATCTGTTCAGAAATAGTAACGATTCAATGCGGAAAGAAATGAATAAATTTGGGCAAAAATGATCGAAAAGTCTAGCCAGCACGCAACAATACAAGCTTCTACTTTTAAATGATGTTAAATGAAACAAAATTTGACCTATTCTGTGTTGAAAACGTTTAAATGTTTTGGTTAGGGCAGCACGGCGGTGCAATGTGCAAATAATAATTATTATGTAGCCGCTTGGCGCCTGTGCCTTTCACTTCAGCGTCTATGGTCAGCCCATTGAGCCCCCAGCTCCACCCCAAAAAAAACTTCAAAGGATTCAAAGGAACAAAGGCAGCAATAGGCACATTGCGAACGCTTATTATTATTATTATTTTCGTTAAATGCTGCGAAACACTTAACATCACCAATATTTAGTCAACTCTACGATATGCCAAAACTTACCTCTGGGTAGAATTTCATGGATATCTGAATGCATGATTGAAATTACTTAATTGATAGTCAAATATGTATTTTGCGAGTTGTGTTTTGAAATATTCGCACACCAAAGTACCTACAAACTTCCACATTTTATTGAGTCATATAAACTAACCAGAAACCAGAAAAGTGGGATAGTGGAGATTTGTTTTAATCGTCATCAGTGCGTCCGCCGTCACAGATCTTTCTTGTTAATGCGATTACTCAAAAGGCATTTCATGGATCTTTTTCACCACCATAGACATGGAGTGCGAGGAAGAACTGTGAAGGATTTTGGGAAAGGTTGGTTGTATATTTCCAACACTGGATCACTAGATGGAGCTTTATCTCCAAAGCTTTCTGGGCCATAATGTCTCATTCATTGGTCCGGTTAAGTCCATGTCTGGTGCACATGAATCGACTAAAAGAGATCTAGTTTGTAAGTATTATAATTTACTCTTATATTTCCTATTTTACTCACTAGGGGGAGATTTTTTCTCACTAGGGGGAGTTATGTTTTCTGTACATAGCTCAAAAACAAATTCTTGCATAATTTTCAAATTTTATAAGCACATATAACTGTACACTAGTGTGTGAGGAAGGACTGGAGTGATTTTGGGAGAAATCAGTTGTATTTCTGACACAAGGGGGAGTTTTATGACCAAAAGTTTTGGGCCCTTAAATTCTCAAGCATGTGTAAGACTTTCACCAAATGTGGTGCTTATGAATCGACTCAAGGAGATCTTATAAGTATATTTATCATATTTGAATCTATTTGTTCACATTTTACTCACTTTCTTTACTAAAATATCGTTGAAATAACTTCACATTTAATCTGAGGGGTTCCATCAGGGGGATAACTTGTACAACAAGGCGATTAGGGACTTTTCAGGGCTAAAGTTTTGCTGTAAGGGACAACAGCATGGGTCTAGTTAAATATGTACCAATCATCATGCACTCTCACATTTATACGTATGTCATATAAATCCAGCACAATGTATGTACTGTACATGTACATGCACGCACCCCTCAATATTTATTCTCTTTGCATTCCTTGCCCCATCTGCATTGTTAAAACTTCTCAACACTTCAGTGTCAACAGACTCTATATTTACGCTGTTGTTTGAATGTCTAATCCTTTGTAAATACCTTGAATGAGTGAAAAACCGGAGTCAAATTCCTTGTGTGTACACATACTTGGCCAATGAACCTGACTCAGATGTAAACAAGTAGTTTTTCCCTCAGAATCCTACAATCACGGTTCTCCTGGCCTATCATGCATGTGTATTACTGTACGATCTGCAGATGAACTGTATAGCCCCTATAACTTTTGACGTCTTTTTTTATTTATTTTTTACCAACCTATGTCTCCTAATTATGTCTTGAAATTCAAAGTAAAAGGTCAAATGAAGAAACGTGCCACTCTCAGTGTTGGGCTTAAATGTGAACTTTGTCAGATATGGTGAGAATTTTAGTTGAAAACACGAGTGAAAGATCTGCGTTGTTTGTGTAGCTGAGATACCGACTGAGGTTTGCATGTTGACCTTCTCGCTAGAGTTCATTCTGTGCAAAAAAATACTCTGGCGATGACTTGAGAGTCTAGAACCGATAAACTCCTGAGAACGCAAGTCTGACTTTGAATTTAGCCTTATACCCTTTTAACTAACAACAGTCCTGATATTATCAAACTTTAATATATTCTGAGTGTTTCAAATTTTTATAATCTTGTGATAGTGTGTCCTCTTATGAGAGAGACAGCTACAAAGACATTCACAGGGAGGTATTGATTATTCTGCACAGAATAATTTACAAGGTTTAGATACTTTAATTGCTGGACATACAAATATGAACACACACACACATACACACATATACGTACACTTTTTTTTTAAATTTAAGAATATCCTTATAGGATGTTTTGTACCAGTAAGTATCAAACCTTGCTCCGTCTTTTTAGTCAATTTGTGTAGATTTCACTGGATAACCATCCAGTGAAGATGATGTCATCTCCTCCACGGCTCCTGAGGCTGAAGAGATGCTTCGGTCTTCAGACGTCTGATTGGATGGGATCTCAGTCCCACTCATGAATCCATTGGAAGCAGCTTGAAAGAGTTCATTGGAGGTAGCTTTAGCTCCTACGAACTTAAAATTGCTGGATTATTTTAATAACCCTAATTCTGGGTTGGTGCTGGTAGGTACTGGGTTGAGTTAGTTTGACCTAACATTGGGTTAAAAATGGTGATCTAGTAGGCACGAGGTGCAACTTTAAGAAAAGCTGGCTCATTATTCTTCAAAACTTCTAACTTTTCTTCTTCATCTTTAACCTTCACTCCAGGAAAATTGGCTAAATATTAATATTATCATTTTTTTTACAGTTAAAGTGATCTTAAAATGTTCTTAGCTGACTGTATGATTAGACTTATATCAAATTGGCTTGTAAGCTTCCCATCTAATGGCGATTGCTACCACAGTTTCAAGCTAGCCATAGTCTGCCAACATGAATCTATTATATGCAGAAATGTTATTAGCTAGCGAGCTAGCTATTACACTCCTATACTTTCAAGGTCATGTAACACTATACTTGAAATTTTGGTTATATTTTTAGCCCACTTTTTTCTTACTTTAACTCAACAACAGTTTATTCATCCATTTTCGGTTTCAAGACATATCCTGACATCAACAACCCAACCCTGCTGTGGTAAAACAACGAGTGGCTGGGTCGGTCCCTTTTAGACCAACCCGGTCTGAAAGAGTTGGCAGCAGCTTTTAGAGTGTAATAACAACCATCTACATTAACAACATTAGTTTTAGTTCGTCCAGATAGCTTTAGTTTCATTAGGGTCCTTTTTTTGGTTTTATTATTTTGTTCGTTTTTAGCAGAACTGATTTTCCCTTTTTCCCAATATTTGTGACAACACCTCTTTCTATATTTAATTCACTTCCCTCTACCTTCGTAAAACGAATTAAACAACTTCATTATCGCCAGTAACAACTGTTTTTATGTTGCTTCCCTTACCACTTATGAGTTGGGTCGTAACATGTCTTCATCATTCATCAGAAATGCCACAACTGCAGTATAATGAACCTTTTCTCTATCATTCTCTCCAATCCCCTCTAACTCTCTCACTCTCTCTCTTGCGCTCTTACAACCTCTCTTTGCAGAGGGATGAGATTTCCATTTTTTAAAAACACTGTTTATGGTGAACCGGCCCTCTGCCAGAATTTTTAACAATCACTCACGCACCTACCTACACATACGTACACTCACGCTGCTCTATCTGTGGCACTGGCTTAAAAATGCCTTCCTGTGGTTTGAGGAGAATGTAAACAGAGGGACAAGGAAGAAGGAGAGACAATCTTAGAAAGTGAGAGACAGAAGAGGAGCTCAGAGTGTAGCCAGGCTGGCTTTTCAACAAACGCTCTTTCTCTATCAATCTCCTCGTATTGCTGTCTGTATCATTTAGAAGAATCCAACGCAAATTCTCCAAAATCTGTGCAATGTGAATGTCTTCTATCCCTAGCGTCTTAGACATTCCTTAAATTCCAGTGTAATTATCTTGAAACGCCTTTTTTCTTGCCGATTTCTGCCTTTCAAAATAAATATATTTCAACAATTTGGACATGTATGCTTTCTATTCCCTTTACAAAGGTAACAGTATCGCCCTAAGTGCTGCAGACGCTGAGTAATAGAAGTAGTAGGTTTACATTTTTGCCTGAATTTATTTTGCAAACATATGCCAGCAGATGACCTATCACCGGAAAAGACTGTGGGACGACAGCAGCACCTAGTCAAAGTTTAAAATTCAATAACAATACTGCAGTGAATTAATATTTTATATAACCGTATGTCTTGGCAATTTCCAAAAATGGACCATTTTGAGATTGCGGACTACGCACACCTCTTTAAAGTAAACTGTGGGCTTGTACGAGAGCCAAAACACGCGCTGCGTGATTAGTGGTTTATTTAAAAGGAATAATATAGCAAAACATTTACATTTGTACGATAGCCTTAGTAAGAACCAATATGGTAATTTTTAGAATATCAATGGCTTTGTGAAAGGAGAAGGTTCAAGTCCCTCGTGGCAATTTTAAACATTGATTTATCCCAGTGTCAATAAACCATTTAAACAGTAGCAGATAAGATTAGGAGTTTCTAATAAGATTTCTGGCTGATGGTGTGGTTTTGGTGTGTGTTACTGGAGGAAAATACCTTCTTACATTGTTCTCACTTTGTATGTGGGACATGATGAGCTGATAGTGGCAGGAGATAAGATTAAACAAAGATAAGATAAGATATGAATAGATAATTAGACTTTATTCGTCCCACAGAAGGGAAGGTGCTGTGTTAAACCCAGCAAAGAGCAAGATGGAAAACTAAGTAGAAAAGTGTTTTTTCTTGGGTCTGTGGAGTGTGATTGGTTGACCAGCGCATTTCTGCAACATGAGGATGTTTGGTTTGGATTTTTCACGTGTTCTTCTCCTCTGGTACTTGTTGCTCTGTGGATTCCTCGGTAGGCTATGTCCAGATTTATCCAGGATTTCAATGAAACGTGTGTTTTTCAGAATCTTTCTGTAGCCCTATGTTCTTTCTCTACGTCTACGGGAAAATCGTAGAACTCAATATCCTCCCTTTGGAGGACGATAAAGCTAATCTCGATCTTAATATTGAATCATCAGTCATCAGCAAAGTCAGCTGCAATTGACTCTCTCTTTATACAAAGAAGATGAGCAGGTACTTTGTCTGAACTCAGACTCTACTAGACACTGACTAGGAGTGTCATGATTCATCGTTAATGTGATTTTACACGTATGTGTGTGGGTTTACGTGTGGTCAAACTGTGCGCAGCACGTTGATGCGTGTAAAAGACAGAGGAAAGGGAAAATCTCCCGAGTTCTACCCACCAACTCTACTATCAAGTTGTCCGTGTGCGACCATAATGGATATCTACTAAATGACCATCTGGTTGGTTGTGATAGACGATGATTATCCAATGAATTTCCCACTGCAAAGCTTGCCGTGGGAAAGCTGCTGCTAAAAGCCCCGATAGGTCTAATATGTATAGAGTATACAGAGTTTGGTCTAGACCTGCTCTTTCTGGAAAGCACCTTGAGACAACTGTTGTTGTGAATTGGTGCTTTATAAATAAAGAATGATTGATATGTCCAAATGTCTACACAATACTCATCCATCCCTTTTTGGTGAAAACATGATTATTTGTCTGACAATAATCATGATATCCAAATGGAGTGTTATACATATATAGACAATTATACTGTATACACAAACACACACGTATATATTTAAATCCACATATAACCAGACACATATATGTGAAATGAATATGAGGAAGAGTTTGTTCAAGAACAAATAGAAGTTCTAATAGTCCAGTGACTAAATGTACGGTTGTGCAGTTGGGAGAAGATATAACCAATATTCACATGCTTAGTTTGATATCGATGTAAAGGTAGATAAATGGAAGATGAAGACATTTGTCATATGGTAAGTTATTGATACGGAAATGGATGTTAGTAAATATTTTACGGTTTGGATTGTTGCCAATCTAACAAGATCATTTTTGAGTTTTATCGAGAAGTGGAGCATCAATAATTCATATTAGGTATCTGATAAATAGGTTTCCTATATTTGTTGATTGTTCCAATGTTGGTGTTTTTGCATGATTTGCATCACTTTTATAAAGGCATGCCTTTTCACACAGCAGAGTGCTGCAGTCCTGTAAACAGTTTTATAAGCCGTTATTAACAGGAAAACAAGAGTGTGGACCAAATTTCCGAATCCAGAGGCAGAGCTTAAACCGTTCAAAGATTTATTCACACACGATTATTCAACGAGAGTGTTCAGACAGGAAATGGACAAATCCAGAGAAAATCAGTCCAATCAGGCAAATATCCAAACCAACTGAATTTGCTGTGCTGCTGTTTTGGCGGCAAATGTTGAAATGTTGGTGGTTTTAATATTATGGCTGAGCCTTTTAATAATCAATGTTCCAACTTTTCCACGTCAGCAGAGGATTATTTTTACCTTTTACTGGTGCTTGTATAAACCACTTCATGTGTCCATAAGAACAGAGAGTGGAACGGTGCCAGCTGCCTATTCTTCTCTCCTTCAGATGAAAGTGGAAACTATGCGAGCGTCCCGCCATCGGGGAGATGACCGCGGAGGATGTTAGGAGCACACTGTCAAATACTGAGTATGCAATTTTCCTGACTTGCTGCCAAATCCCCAATAAAGGCTGGTCATCAATTGTAGCTTGTAAAACAGATCAGAAACGGGATTCAAAATGACCCGACTTACAGCGTGTGAGGAAGATTGTTCCGAGGTGATTTCCAAGAGTCGGCGTGTAAAACTCTGACTGAATACGTTTGCTGCGTTTGACGGAGCAACGGAGAAATGATGAAAACAGAGAAAAGGGCAAAGACCTTCCAATAAAATTAAATAAAATTGGATTTGTGTGTTTGTGGGTATTTTTGGCTGTAATGTACGGCGGTCGACAGCCATCAGTTAGACAACATGCGCATGCTGCAAATTGAGAAAACATCTTCATCGATTTGACAACACACACACGCTGCAAAAGCCACAACGCAACACACTTAGCTGTGGTAGCTTGTCTTAACTTCCGGGTCATGCAGTCATGTGACTAAGAATAAAACTTTAATCGACGTTGTGAAAACAACAAATAAAGTTAATACTGAGCCTAACATGCACAGAACCCAAAGATACAGTAATTTGTTTTACATGTGACATTCTCAATGTTGTGTATACGTTGCCATGGCGACAACTGAAGTCAACATGAGCGATGGTGGTTAAGAGTTTTCTTCGGCAAGTATGATGCCCTTTGTTTACTGTAGTTTTGGGTACTTGCATGTTAGGGCCATCATTAAGTTTATATGTTGTTTTTGCGAAGTTGATTAAGGTTTTATTATAAATCACATAACTGCATGGAAGTTTTGCAGCGCTATCAGGGGCTAATCAAAAGCATTTCCCCCTGTCGGCCACCGTAGTCATGTGATCTTTGAGAACTTGTGCAGGAAAGAAACTGATTTTCATGGAATTTTCTTTCTCCTCATGATTTCCCACTAGTGAGATTTTTGAGAGTGAATGTGGATTCTCTAACATCTGCTCTTAGAGCGCTGCTGCTCCTCTGAATGACACCATCCATCCATCCAGCCCTCCATTTTCTTATACTTATCTGAGTTCGGGTTGCATTGGCAGCAGTCTAAAAACTTCAACTTCTAACTCAACTTCTAGTCACATCTAGAAGTATGCCTCCTTCTAGATGTGACTGAAAAACATCTAGAAGGAGGCATCCTGGCCTCATCCTAGTTAGATGCCCGTACAACTTCCTTTTGACGCCAAAAGAAGCATCAAATTATTTCTACCCAGTGTCATTAAACTGTTCAACATATCAGAACACAGTTAGAACACTGCACCATCTACGCCTCAGCTTTTCCGTCCAATAACATGTACCAGCGCACAGAAGGTACATGACACCGGCAAAAGTGAATGAATAGTATACCCAATGTGTATAAACACAGACTCATTCTATATTCACCCTAAACTCAAAACCAGAGTATTAAGGCCCTTAAAATGTAGTTTCTCTTAATCTTGTGTATTTCTTTCATATATTGATGCTACTCTGATATACATATTGTGAGTATTTCACTCGCCTCTTCTCGTGTTACTTGTTGAATAACGCCGTATTTTCTTCCTGCGGGATGAATGAAGTAGATCTAATCTTAAAGCGCTTTGAGCGGTTAGTCAGGCTAGAAAAGAGCTACAGTTCATTTACCATTTACTGTCTCGCATGAGAGCGAACACAGTTTATGTAGATTTGCAGTCTTGCATTTGCTTGAAAGCTTTGACCCAGAAAAAGAATACAGTGTAGCTGGATAAATAAAATTGCAAACATCTTTGTTCTTAGTTTAAATGCAATAAATACATTGTCATAAAATGTAAAGATGAATCATTGCACTGTAAAGTTACACATTTTAATTACAACATTCAATTAAAAGTACAGTGTCTATAATGTATTGGTATACAGCAGTGAAGTTCTACATTGCGACCGATATTACACATCAGCTCACCTCGTCCTATCCAATGATTTACGGTGGCCTTCAATTGGCAAAATTATGACATTGTGGGTGACCTCATCATCATCAATCAATCAATCAATCTTTATACATATAGTGCCGTCTCAAGGTGCTTTTCTAAAAAGAGCAGGTCTGGACCGAACTCTCGATTTAATTATTCTACAGAGCCAACAAATTCCTCCTTGAGGAAGCACTTGGTGACAGTGCCAAGAAAAAACTGCAGTTTAATGGGCAGAAACCTTGAGCAGATCCAAGACTTAAGGTGGACGGCCTACTGCCATCACCGGTTGAGTTTGAAAAGAGACATAGATAGATAGAAACCGAGAGAGAGAGAGAGAGAGAGAGAGAGATAGAGAGAGAGAGAGAGAGAGAGAGAGAGAGAGAGAGAGAGAGAGAGAGAGAGAGGAGAAAAGAGACAGATGAGGCGAAGAAGCAGCAATGATATCAGATTTGGAATTCACTTTCTTCCACTTCTCCAGGGTCGGGCCACACCTACAAAAAAAAAAAAGCTGTTCGGAAAATACTATACTATAATAAAAATAATAATAATAATAATAATAATA
>JBBDHG010000082.1:1467500-1510000 GCA_037951165.1 Lophius americanus | reverse complement strand
TAGAGCAATTCTTCACTTATCTTTAATCATCATTAAAAGATTTTATACAGGTCACAAACTTTAGATTCAGATATATTTATCACACTGTGAATAAACAGCATTTTTATTGCCAGAACTGTTACCAGTATTGTGCTTTAAATGTATTATTATTCCAAAAGTTATTATTCATACCAAACGTCCAAACGCAATCATCCTAGTATTATGGCTACTATTTTTACCGTTGCTGTACAGTTGACCAGGTGTAACAGCTCAGAACCGTATGACTACACCGCCGTCCAAGACAAATTCCCACTCAGGGAAGATAAAGTTAATCTGATCTTATCTCATGTCTGCATCGCATTTGGCGCTATGTAGATAAAACTTGACATATAAATGTGAAATACCAACACTTAGTTTTCTCTTTAACATAAACAACTAAAGACTGGTATCAAATAAAACACCAAGTGTTTTTTTTTGCCTCTTTTTATGTTTTCAACTTAGTACGGTATGACATAGTATTGATATAACTGCCATTACTTTTATTTTTCTACCATAAATAAACAACTTTATAGGTTATTATATGTGATTCCAAAACTATTATAACTCACACATTTCTCAGATAATCAAAATGTCACTACAGAAACATCTGACATCCATCAACTACCACATAAACAAAAATGCCGTTTTTTTTCTGAGGGGCTAAAAAGCAAGAATTCATCCAGACCACAGAAGGGTGATTTCCCGTAAAGGAATAGCGAGTGAGACGGCTGCGTGACTTGAGTGCAGGTAAGTTAGTCATAAAGAATAAGGAGGATTGAGGCGGGGAATCCAACATGCCAGCTTAAAGGCTGAGTCTGCACGTTTTCTGTGATGGACTTTTGAGCTCGTCTCAGTCTCAGTGTTTGACTGTTGCACAGCCAGTCCTCAGAAATGCCAAGCTCTAAATTATAACGAGGATGAAATGACACGGTAATTCTTTAAATAAAAACATAATCCTATATTTTTTTAACAGGGACAAGACCAAATCAAACCTGGAAGGTCCATAAAGGTAAGAGACATAGACCTTCTCGTTGTCACTTTGTTGAAGTTCGGCCCGTTTAGCCGGCAGGAAAAAGGACACTGTGTGCTTTTTTCACCACATGAGAGAGTGTGATGTGTGAAAAGGGTGATTCTTTTTGGGTGTTTTCTCACACGGTTTGAGTGTCTCTTCTCTGGTTTCCAACACAATCATCCAATCTGACTGGTCAATTTTACAAAGACACCAATCCCTGAGATTAACTCTCCCTTTGGTCTCTGGGAGTTACTGCACTGTCCATATGGAGATGACCCGGGGAAGGTAATTTGAGGCACCTTCCTGGTAGAATATGATCCGGCACTGACATGGGAATTACCATCCGATGTAAGTGATCTAATGTTGAAATGATTTTAAGAGAGAAACGGTCCTGTGATGTAACTGTGTGTTCGGACACCGTCCTGTCAGAACCAGCATTAACTCTCTCAGCAGTTTGACTGCTTGCGGTGGGTAATATTTATTAATATCAATATTAACTAGGCCCATTCTGTTGTCCGCAACGGCAAGGGTATATTCTCGAAACGTCCCCAATCCCCTGCGTTGTACAAAAAATCCCCCTGATTGAACTCTTTAATAAAGCATGACATGATAGATCTGTTTGATTCGAATCATATGCACCAAATTTGAGCAAAATCGTGCCGATGGTTAAGAGGTTAAGTACAAAAAATATATTTTTATTAAAAAAAAATCCCCCCTTGATGTGGTGGTAAAATATTAGAATAAAACACAGTTTTTGAGTTTTAGCGTAAACATGAAAGATCTGCGGAGGAAGCGGACATGTTGATGAGGATTCCATACTATTTATATAAAAATAAACTAGGCCTTTGTCAGGGACACGGTCATCCCTGACAGAAATGCCCAAACAAGTCCCCAATACCTTGGATTGTACAAGCAATCCCCTTGAACTGGACTAATGGAGTGAATTATGATATATATAAAAATAAGACCTCCCTGAGACGATTCATATGTACTGAATTTGGACTAAATCGGCACAACGGTTTGCAAAATTATGACCCGGAAACATTGGGAGTTAGTGCTCCCCCTAGTGTGAGAAATATACAACCAGCCATTCCCTTTATCGATACAATTATTTTTCACACCAAGGTTTGAAAGAGTGAAAAATTTGAAAAGGATACATAAAAGAGAAAGAAGCAAAAATGGAGGTCCTAATAAAAAAATAAACCATGCTAGTTGACTGATCTGTGTTTCACTAATATATTAGGTCTTTATAATCAACCGCTGCTAATGTTTTGTCTGTGTCGCCTTCATCGGAGCAAGAGGGAGGGGAAGCAGAAGATCAGGTACTTTATTACAGGTGCTATACAATTGCCCTATGATGTCACAATATGAGGATAAAAGGATAAAAAAGATAAAAGTTAGTTAGTTATCTATTAACACAACCAATCTGCGGTGGCAGCTGTGGCGACAATGACAATTCCATCCTGACTTTTCTGGGATGTAATAATTCAAAATGACCAATATGCTTTGATGGTATGTCGTTTCTTATCAAATGGAAACTTTAAGGGAGAACTAGAAAATTAGTTTTCACCTACAAGTTTGTGTTTGAGATGAGAATAGACCATAATAACCTCCATCATAGGTGGGTGACAACAGAAAGACATAAATACTGTGTAAATTAAAAAAATGTAAAAATAAAAAGTGTGAGGACAGCATGAAACTGACAATAAAAATACTTTATTTCACTGTTGCATTAAGGCAAGATCTTTCAAATTGGGGGCATGTTAATACATTATTCCCCCGGTAAACAGGCTGTTTTTTCAGAAAAGAAAATACTGGTAGGTAAGTACTGGTATCAATGTCATGCACACTGTTAAAACCAAAGTAAGCAAATTCAATCAGACGCTTGTTAAGTTACAGTCCTGTTGACAGATCGTGCCGGGATATCTGTGACCTGAGGGGTGGTCGTACTAATGGAAAGATGATGTCAGTGGTTAGATCTGACTGGCACAGGTGCTGCAACAACTGACCAATCAGTCATTATCCTGCCGCTGATGGCAGATCAAGAGGCAATCGCACTCCTCAAAAAGTCAATGGACTTTTAAATGGACTGGACCCGCAGTAATTGTGTGTAAAAGGGGATTAATAAAGGTTACATCATTATAAGCATTTCACACCAATGGAGAACATTTTTACTGACTGCGGGAGCTTTTTGACGATAACTTACAAACCGATGGTCTGAGTTTGTCCAAATCTGGTGCACAAAAACCCATTCAAGGAGATTTGTCTTGTATTTGTCAAATTTTACTGCAAAAAAAAACCCCCAAAAACATTTTTTCTACTGTTAGTGCCAAACCATATGTCTGATTGTGTCCAAATTAGCCCATATGAAGCTACAAAAGGACATCTATACTGTATATATATATAAATATATATATATATATATATATATATATATATATATATATATATATGTATATATATATGCAGGAAAAGCTTTTTCACATCAATGTACCTGAATATGTTTAATTATATTCATTTGAATTTAAAGTATTTCTATGCTTTTCATTTATGCAAATAGTTTGAATGATTAATGAGAAAGTGTGTAATTGACCTGAATATATTTTTTCTTAATGTTTTGATGATTGGTCTGCTGGTTTTAAATTGAATTTGCCTTGGAATAACTGTATGTGTGCATTTAGGAGGAGATCTCTGATTTAATGTAAGATGAAATACTTCACAGTTCTTTTAGATAAATATAACTTACTATAAATACACATTTTACCTATTAATACCATCATCCTCATCAGGATTATGTCCCCTCCAGAGTTTACAGGAATGTCCTTGCTGTCTGTAGGATGAAGGGACCTTATTAGCTTCTAGCACGCCAGTGAAAGTCATATCAACGCTATCCAGACACACAGCTGACTTCTCGGGGCCCGGAGCTCATCTGAGATGGACGGACACAAAGTGGAAAAGTGTGCTGTGGTCGCACCACAATTCCAATAGTTTTTGGAAATTGTGGAAGTCATGTCCTCCAGGCCGAGGAAGAAGAGGCTCATCCAGATTGTTCCCAACACAAAGTTCAAAAGCCAGCATCTGTGGCGGTACGCGGGTGTGTTTGTGCCCATGGCATGAGTGGGTTGCTACATCTGTGAAGACATCATTAATGGTGAAAGATACATACACCCAAACGGCATGCTGCCATCACGATGACGTCTTCTTCAGGGATGTCCCTGATTACTTCATCAAGACCAGGCCGGGCCGCATTCTGCAGGCAGCTCCAGCGAGGCGCTGTTCACTGGAAGGTAATGTGACACAGCGGTAAACGCTCTCCTGTCTCGCTCTCCGGGATTCTTTGTGACGTGCCGCATGCATGAGGGTATGTTTACGAGAACATTCAAGTTAGAAACATTAAATATCTTTGTCTTGTACACGCCTTTTTTAAATTGACTATAAGTAAAAAAAAAAAAAAGATTAACAAATCTTTTTGTTCTGTTTTTATGTTTTACACAGCATTGCAACTTTTGTTGTAATGGGGCTTTACTTCTCACACACACACATGCACACACACACACACACACACACATACGCACATCTACACAAACCTCTTCCCCCATGTGCCGTCTCCTCTGATCTCAGCCATTCCTCCTCAGTATAAATAAACCTCACTGAGTAGCAGGGTCATTTGTGCATGTGTGTATGTGCATGTGTGTGTGTGTGAGTGAGTGAGTGAGAGAGAGGGAGGGTGGAGAGAGAGAGGCCTTTTTTACACAGAGATTCCACAATACTGCCACAATAAAGGCCAGTTATAACCCCGACCTTCTTTTCCTTTTTTTTTAACACTGAACAAAACACACATTAAAGTGTGATTTCAGGCAGGTCGCGAGAGTTCCATCGGAGAAGGAGGTGGGACGTGTGGCCCGAAAGAGTAGTTGTCCCATCCCGCTCGCTCACATTGTTAACACAGAGGAAAATTCTGCTTATAGGTGAAACAGCCCCCCCCCCCCAAAAAAATCCACCTCTTGATTAAGTGTTTGTGCGTTTTATACCGAACAACAGGGAAAATAACAACGCAACATTCCTGAATTCAACCGACTGTGTAAAGGGGGGGAGCGGGGGTGTGTGTGTGTGTGAGTGTGTGTATGTGTGTATGTGTGTGGGGGGGGGGTATTGAAGTCAGCAGTCTGACCGACTGACCTACAGTCCAATTATGTATCATTATCAGGAGACACAAACTGATCTAAATTACTGCAACAGCTTCCATTCACGTAGATGGATTACAAAGAGCAGGCCAACTCTCACCCAACCCCCCATGACCCCCCCGCCCCCCATGAGCACCTACACACGCACACACACATACAAACACACGCACACACACATAGATCACGGCCTCCCAATCAATATTTACTGACCTATGCCTCTCGGTCGGTCGGTTATCAGCAGGATTAGGCTAAAAATAATGTACAGAGCTCCATGGAAACTTAGCAGAGGAATGGGGCATGAACACGAGGGAAAGAAACCTGATTAAGTTATGGAGCCATAGTTTCTTTAAACTATTTCTATAGTCATAGTTCTAGCTCTTTTTATGGTGTTACTACCTTTACTTTTTCACTTATGTCTCTTTTTTGTTTAACGTGTAAGTGTCGTTGACTACCATTCAAAGCACTTTAATAAAATGAACAATTTATATTTTTATTATTATTCATTTTCAATTTTATTTTCATCATTATTAATATAGTATAAGAAAAATGAAATTAAAAAAATAATAATAATAATAACATTGTTTTGTTGTTATTAATTTTTTTTTAAAAAGAACATAAAAATAAATAATGTTTGCAAGACATGACCAAAATATCCATGTACCTTTTTTCCTTTCTTTTTTTCCCCCACTGGTTGTAAAATGTGAAAAACAGCAACAAGCCATGTCCACTACGGTATCACTAAATTGTTGCTATTGGTAATGGTTCACCACATGCATTTCTCCACACTGCTCCATTGTTTCAAGGAAACTTTATGCAGGATAATAATTTTTCCATGCTGTCTTTTGGCTACCGTCTAGTCCTTCAAAATCAATCTGCCTGGAACCAGCAACCCAATCCCCAATCACCACCCACGCTCACAAACTGTCTGCAAATAGAGGCAAAGAATTATTATTCTGGGCAAATGATTGGACTATTTTTATTCAATCCATTGATGTTCTGTTGGTTGTTGTCGGAGTAGATGCATGTATGTGTTGTTCAGACTAATATTTGTCTGTCCTCAGTTCTAAATCACTCTTTGCAGAGATTTATGTCTATACTGACATGTTTAAAGCCAAATAGGGGGGGGGGGGGCTGACATGAGAACAGGAAGTCCGTCTCTGGACTAACGACCCCCATCATATACTGCTTCCTTCATCCAAGCTTTGAACATTTTCCTGCTGTAGAAGCCCATAGGTGTGTTCAGGACTTTGCACCATATTCACAGTTAAAGCAGCAAAAACAACTTCGGACTAAAAAAAAAAACCCGAGCCCAGCTGCCAACTTCAGCGCCTCTGTGGGTCCACATGACCAAATCCTCTAATAGTGAGGATATGGACCCCATAACTAGTTGACAAAATAACAAGTTTCATTATTTTGCATGTAAACAAGCATGCATTAAGTCCATAAAGTTATTCCGGTGGTTAAAAACTGGAGTTCAGATATTTGTGCGTTACACTGTAAAAACAAAATCTATCCAATTTACGGTAAAATACAGCAGCAGCTGTTGTTGACGGAATTTTACCATTAAAAAGAATTCAAAGATTATATACAAAACATTATTGTCATCAAAAGAAATATAAGGTCAGACTGTTTACAGTTACATATTAACTGTATAAAATGTCAATAAATTCGGACTTTTTGTTTTAACCTATATGCCATATTTTTAGCATTTTATTTATGTCGAGATTATATAGCGCTCCTGTTAAATGGTTTAAGTTCATTATTGAAGTTCTCATTAAGGCTAAATCAGTCATTAAGATATAATAATAATACATGTGCAGCAAGTGCGTACTTTTGACATGATGGTATTTTTCCGTTATATCACCAAAAGTTTGTATTTTCACAGGAAAATTCCGAATTTTCCACATATTCTGACCATTAATAATGAAGTTATTTACTGTTTTTTTCCACAGAATTCAGTGTATCTACTGCAGTGATATATTGTTTGACATTGGTGGCTAAGATAGATGTTCAGATGTGTGTGCGGTACACTGTAAAGAAAATTCTATATAATTTAGCGTAACATACAAGCAGCTGTGGTCGCCAGAATTTTGCTGTAGGATTTAAAGTGACCATTTACAAAACATGTAAAGGACCATAAAAACAAATAAAATGACAACTTGTTTACAATTACATAGTAAACTACATTTAACACTTAATTTAAACTTTTCAAAAATATATGATATATTTTTGGAATCTTTTTTTGTTGAATTTTTGGTTCAAATGATTATTTGAGTTGCCATAACAGAAAAATCCGTCATTTAGGGAGAATAATAACTTAACAGTAGGACCATGCTTTTGACATGATAATATTTTTCTACTAATTTTACCAAAAGTTTGTATTTTCGCATTAAAATGTTTCCACATATTCTGAAGATAACGTTATTTACTGTTATTTAATTTAACAGAATTCAGCGTATCTAGTGTGATGGACGTTTGAAGTGTAGACAGAAGTTCAGATGAGTGTGCGGTACACTGTAAAAAAAAATTCTATTAATTACCGTAACATACCAGAAGCTGTGGTTGCCAGAATATTACTGTAGGAAATACAGTGACCTGTGCAAAACATGTAAATTACCATGAAATACAAATACATTAGGAACCTGTTTACAATTACATAGTTAACAACAAAAAATGATGGTGAATTACAATACATTTCATTTAACCTATTTCACAACTATACAGCATACTTTTGGCATGTTTTTTTGTTGTCATTTCGTTAAAGTTGATTATTTAAGTTCTCATAAAATCAAAATCTTTCATTTAGAGAGAATGATACTGTTCCAGCAAGAGCGTTCTTGAGACGTGTGGTTATTTTTCCGTTCATTTTACCGAAAGTTTGTATTTTCATGGTAAAAGTCTGTGTTTTACACATATTCTTACTATAAATAATGAAGTAATCTACTGTATCTTTATTTAATAGAATTCAGTGTATCTACTACAAAGGACATTTGTGGAGAAGACCCAATTCAGATGTGTGTGCCTTACACTGTAAAAAAATTGGTTTAATTTACCGTAACCTACCAGAAGCTGTGGTTGCTAGAATTTTACTGTAGGAAATACAGTGACACTGTACAAAACATGCAAATGACCATAACATACAAATACGATGATAACCTGGTTAAAGTGACAGTACAGAGTTCTGTGTTTTACACATATTCTGATCAAAAATAATAAAGTAATTTACTGTTTCTTTAATCAAGAGAATTCACCTACAGTATCTGACATTTGACAGTTTTTATTTTACCGTAATTTCTACAGACAATTTTTACAGTGTATGCAGGAAGGGGTCACAGAGAGGTCCTGCGAGTGTTCACACTACTCTATTCCTATGTGATATACACTCTTATCTGTAACTATACACAAGGTTGACTGGCTTCTTCTACAGAATCATTGTTTAGACTATTAGTTTGCAGTTTGTTATATTTGAAATTTCTGTCAACAGTTACTAGCTGTCATTGGAACTGTCGACAAATGAGACACTTTCGTTCCGACAACATGGTATGCTAATGCAAGCCATGATGTACTGCATTTGTGTTGTTGCGAGTGTTCCAATTTTTTTTGTGGATCTGATGGACTCATAACGACATAACTGGGGTTTTAAAACAACGCAATCATAACAATTTTTGTAAAAATACTTAACAGATGTTTACTTTATCTCAAGAGCCATATGGTCAATATTTACCATTAGCTTCTGCTACATTACATTTGAATATAAAAGTGCTATTTGTCACAAATGTGCTATTCCTTTTTTGAAACGACATGTGATTTATGTGAGGAAATCAATTATAATCAAGTCATGAGTGGAATAAGTCATGTTTATCTTAACAATTCTGCAAGAAAAAAGGAGTACCTACAATATTTTATGGAAATGATAAATTACCCCAATTGAGACACCCAGGCCAAACTAAACAACAAATCAGGCCAACTGAACACAAAGTGTGGGAATAGTAGGAGCAGAGAGGTTTTTCTGTTGAAACCTTATCGTGTGGTAGGAGAGGGGTTTTCTTCATTCTATGAAACATGCTGTAAATCTAAGGGGGAACATGCGCACACACACACACACACACCTTCACATACTACCTGCAGGTGGGAAAGCTTCTTTCATTCTACCATGTTTCCTCCTACTTTTGGGAACCAAAGGTAAGACTTTGATGAAGTTTATCTTCATCTTCCACATTCTCGTGACCCGGGCCTCCGGCGTAGGTTTGTGTCGTCTGTCAGTTTCACAATGGGAAATAATTCATGGCACCATTTTTCTTCTGGTAGACACTGAGAGCGTGCCCCACAACATCAAACAAGTGTGAGATTAATCCTAGAATTTTAAATGATTCATTCTAATAATTCATATTAGAAGAAGTATTTGTTTTATTCACTTAAAATTCTACATCAGGGCAATAAACCACTCCAGCTCTGGGTTAAATCTGGGAGGCTGTCATTTGGTTTCTGTCCAGTCCTCCCTCTCTCTATCTCTCTCTCTCTCTCTTTCTCTCTCTTTCTCTCTCTCTCTCTAAAATGTTATTTTCGCTCATTTAAAAGGGGCCATTATTTAATAATTAAATACATTATAAATATTGAATATATATATATGTTAATAATTGTTTTGACAGAGAGGCTAAAGAATAAACGTGTTTATTTATATTGAAATCACACAGAACGAAAAAACAAACAAACAGATAAAGTCGGAAAACATTTTATTAAGTTTTCACACTTTGCTTACAGAAAAGGTTAAATACCCAGAGTCGAGTCATTGTTAGAATTCAAATCCAGTCTGTAAGTGGTTCTTTATCAGACACAAGAAAAATGCCATTCAATTATTCATAAAGGTAAAATATGCGCAGAGTCACTTCTTACGGTTTCACTGGTTTTATATATGTTTAACTGCTGTCTCGGTGTTTTACAGTTTAGGACATGTAGCGGGTTTTAGTCTGCATAGGACCTTCAGTAGGTCGGTCAGAGTGTCAGGCCGGACCCGGGACAGACTCAGACCCGGGACACACTCGGGCTAGCGGTGCCCCTTATTAAATCAGATTTAATCTTAATCTGAAAATGTAACTAACCATGTTGTGACTGTGAGATAGGCTATCGCCCAATGCTGTGTTTGACACAGAACACATCACGATAAAGTCTATACTGGCTGAATAAAATAGTATTATTATTACTATTATAGTTATTGTTACAACTTAGCAAACAAATAATGTAGGTCTACATTTAAGGTCGGCTATCCGGGTCTACTTGGGCCTGTTTGGACGCATTAAATAAAACATATACATTTTTATTATTGTTTTTTTTGTTGCTATTATGAGTTGCATTGCTCAATTTCTTCCGTCACTCCGTTTTGACTCTCTCATCTATCGGTTATCATTGTGTATTTCCCTCGAAATATATAATATTTAAATTGGGTCAGTGCAAAAATCTAAAACTATTCAAACATATTCCAAATTTGTAAAAAATAAAAAATAAAATCTCGTTTCTTTTGCAATTGACTTTTTTTTCATTAGAAAATATAAATTGAATTAAGGCCAACTGGAATACAAGCTGTTAGAGGGTTACGTATTTATATAGCTACAAAATGACGTGATTAACAGTTCACCTGTGCGTGATCAATATGAACTCAGTTTTTCAGTTAAATTCAATATTCTAATTATCATACCAGCAAATATTAAGGTAATTAATGAAGTATTTTTGCCACTTTCACGTGTTTCTTCTCAGCTATCTTTTAAAATTTGAGCAGCATTTGGTTGGATATTTTCTATAAATATACATTCATGTATGTACAACCGAGTGACAGACGCTGAACATCCGCCTGAATTTCAAATACATCGTTTTAGGACAAAGAAGTTCTATGCAGCGGCTGGTGTCAGGGCCTCCAAGGTGGGACAGTTGGACATCACCTGAGATGAAGACCTTCCACCAGTGTTTCTATCATAGTCTGCTCCAGGCTAAGATGAGTTTAACAGGCCAAAATGAGAAGCAACAAAAACACAAAGGCCTACCAGGCTTTCCTTCGCAATTGCCGTCAAATGTGAGACAAATTCTTTCAAATTTGGCATGAAAATCAAGACGGGATTTTTTAAACAAGACAAGATGACCGCACAGCTTCGTTACAAAGAGCTACTAACTAATCAAAAACATAATTAAAAAGAAGAAAAAGCCCGATCAAAAACACACTAATCATAATTAATGACTAAATAATGTCCGAGCCTTTCCAGATGAACTCTGCAAAAGTGCTCGAGTAAATAAATATAAGCAGTAGAAGGATTCCTAATCAATGTGCCGAATAAAGACACGGCATCGTGATGGACTGCTCTGTGGTTACCTTATATGTGGACTGCGGCTCTATCATGACAACAGGATCAATCTCACTTCATTCTTGACCTTGTAGGCTAATGCTCGCTCTGCGTATGGGTACGCGTACACGCGCGCGCGCGTGTGCGTGCCAACAGGTCTACTTACCGGGTCCGCTGACATCAGAGTGAAGTAAACACACGGGGCGGATGGGGGTCCCCCATTGGTTCGCGGAGGATCTGAAGTCCTTTTCTCCTCCTCGGCAGTCAGGATGACGTATTAATGCCGACTCTCTCTCTCCCCCCTCGCTCTCTCTCGCTCTCTCCCATACAGACTTCACCACAGCTCAGTATGAATTCAGTGGTGTCAAACCTTCCAAACGGGTCTGAGGCTCCGATTTACTGATAGACTCGCGGAGTGTGAGAGAGGGAGAGAGAGAGAGAGAGAGAGAGAGAGAGAGCGGAGATGAAAACAGAGAGAGTGGAAAAGGGGAGGAAGAGGATGAGAAGACTGCGGCTGTGACTTCACACCAGACACTGAGGTACAATGTGGAGGAGGTAGAAGTTTGGAAAGAACTGAGCGGCCTGCTTCTCTGCAGACAGGACGGATCCCAGCCTGCTGCTCGGTGCACGGAGTACCGACCCCCCTGTCTTGGCCCAGACGGACTAGTTCCGGTGGATGTGTGTGAGATGTGGAGATTAGTGCTGCTCAGAATGAGAACAACTTTTCTGGTCGACCGTTAACCCGCGAGGGCGAGTTTACGTTTGCAGCATCTGAGAAGGGCCTGTGCGTGTGTGTGTGTGTGTGTGCGCGTGTGTGTGTGTGTGTGTGTGTGTATGTGTCAGAATGAGTCTGGTCTCGGGGTTCCCTCACCACCCGGTCATGCACCACCACGACAGCCACCACTACTCCTTGCACGCGGCGGCTGGTCGGTGTCACGAGGACACCGCAGCTCCTCCGTACTTCACGGGCTGGCTGATAAACCACGCGGATATGTCTCCCACAGAGTATAGCCTCGCGCCCGGCTACAGCCCCGAGTACCATGGCAACAGTGGTAGCGGGTCTTCTGGCGGCCTGGAATCCCACCATCACCATCACTTCGGACCCAGCGGCTTGGTCCCGGCGACCGGCACCATCTCCGTGAACGGACACACGGTCGGTATGCACCACCACACACATCCACGGCCCGTGAAACGAAGACCCACGGCCAACCGTAAGGAGAGACGGCGGACCCAAAGCATCAATTCGGCCTTTGCGGAGTTGAGGGAGTGTATCCCCAACGTCCCGGCCGACACCAAGCTGTCCAAGATCAAGACTCTGCGGCTGGCCACCAGCTACATCTCCTACCTGATGGACATCCTGGACAAGGACGGCCAGCACGGAGACACGCAGGCCTTCAAGGCCGAGCTGAAGAAGACGGAGGCACGAGAGGAGCGGAGGAAGAGAGAGGCGGTAAGAGCTCGGACTTTCTCCTCGCCCCAAACCTGAGCCGATCAGGAGAGCAAATATCCGCCACGACAGATGAGTTCTTTCAGCGGAGCTGTGGGTCAAATCCGGTCCGGTAGTCCAAATCCTCCCAGACTGAGCAACACTTCACCGGCGGCTCTGACTGGGCTTCTATTCGGCCTGCACGGCAGTTTAAACATCTAGCACCTATAATTAAAGCCTTTGCCAAATCTTAAATTTAGCACATGTCGTACTTCTGAGTAGCGGGTCTGTTTTACTGCTCAGCAGTAAAAGAAAAAAAAAACTAGAGAGGAAAAAGGCAGAAAAACAGGATAGTTTAGAGAAGCTAGCCTCTGAGTAAAAGGTCAACTCAACAACAGTAAAGTACTGGTTTAGTAGTGGTTTTTATATTTAACCACTTTATGTAGAGCCTGCACTCTAAAGAGAAAGTTTCTAACACGTCTTCAAAAGAATCTGGAGAAGTTTACGACTTCAAAACAAACTTACGTCGTTGTAATAAATGTGTTATTACACAGATAAAAATGGGCCAACATTTCTGTAAATGTTATTAAGGTCCACTAAACATTCTGAAAATATTTGTGTGTGTTATAAACGTTCTAAAATTATTCATATTAATATATAGCCCACTGCAGATATTTTCTGCAGTCAATTCGATTTTCTGAAACTCATTGTATTATTGAAAAAAACAGTTTTGCACTGTCCGCAAAATATAATCTAACTCTTTTCTGCATTCTAGTGTATATATTGAATGTTTTTCTATCTCTTGGGGAAACAATTTGCGCTGTTTCTACATTGGATTAGAAATTCTGACAGAACATGTGATCTGTCAGTGTTTACTTGCGTATTTTAATCTACAGAGAATCACACGCGGCTCTTTTGAAAGGTTAAAGGTCATGGCCGTCTTCATCTCAACGTGCGCAGTACCCAGACACATTTTGCGCCGTATATTTTCTGACGACTGTGTTGTCACTGTGTGACACAGTGTGTTGATTTAATAATCCTTCTGTCACAATAAATGCAATCATAACTTGCGCAGTAAATAACGCGGAAGCAGGCGCGTGACCTACCGATATTCACTAACAATCTGCGAATATGACGCCGTCTGACAATATTATATATTAATGTGATTCATTTGGGAGGTGGGTGTGAAGGGGAAAATAGTTTTCTGCATCAAATAGTTAGATATGGCTATTTCTATTATTATTATTTCGATTATTATTTTCATAATACGCACGTGACTGTATCTATGATACCCTCTTGCATAATCAGAAATAAAGCAAAAAAATACACAAGACATTTGGAAAGTATAATCTTAAAGGCTATATATATATTGTGGAGGGTGGGGACCATATGTGGTGTCTGCTGAAGAGAGAGTAAATATGGGCTAAGTGCATTACACATTTTTATAATTAAGTCATGAGTCCGTCGATAAATAATGTTGAAAAAGGATTCCTCCCCATACATTTGAGCCCTTGAATTAAAAGAATAATTCCCACAACAATAGTATCGTCCGTGACAGTACAACAGAAGATGAAAAAAAAACTGGTTGCCAACGACAGACAGCTTGGAGCCAGGAGAGGTCAGCCCTGCAGATGCAACGTTATTATTTCTAGCAACACTTTCTTGATGGTTTCATCTTTACAGCCCGCTATATTATCCGCATAGTTTGAATCCCAGCTCTGCATATGCTGCCCATATATGTCCACAGCTTCATAGGGTCCCAAAGAGCTGAGGGCGTTATTGTGTGGAGGGTTTTAAACGCGTAGAAATGATCATGACTCCACTTTTGCAAAAAAAAAACCAGCTACCCATTTCATCCACTTTTATTTGCATAAATCTACATATACTCTTTAATTTAATATATAACTACTACAACCAGACTGGTGTTATTTTATTTCTATTTAGTCATAACCTAGATCTTCTTTATCATCACTGGCTTCAGGTAATCCACATACTTTCTGAGTGAAAACAGATCATAATGAAATTAATTCGACATGTTCAGTCACTTCTAGCTGCCTGTTGTTTTGACACACATTTATTTCGTGATTAATGCCTCTAGTATGGACATGTGCACCACTAGGTATTACTTTAACGTCGAGCCTTATCCCAAATCCTGGCTTTAAAAAATCAACACATGAGTAAACAGAGCACAACTTAACATAGTGGAGAATAATAGTACTGAATAATTATTTCCTCTCCGTTGCTGGACTTGCTGCCTATAGGAAGTGTGCTGGATAATGGATGCCAGAGAGGATTTTTTTTTTTCTCTTGTTAATAACTCATGTCAACTCCAGGTCTGCACTGAAACACACACGCCTTTGTTACAAGTAAGACTCTTATTATTATTATTATTATTATTATTATTATTATTATTATTATTATTATTATCAACTTCTCAATACATTTGAATCAGTGCGGATAATCATCTTAAAACACTCATTTCTATAAAGGCATTTTGTTAAAGTAGAAACAGTAATATACATTAATCGTTATGAAAATAAGAAACTACAAATAAATGAAAATATATCGTAATGCATCCATCAGTAACTATCCTCAAATTTAAGAAAGCAGTTTTTGAAACAAAAATGTCTTCTGTGGATATTAAATCATGGTAATAATCTATATAGTAGTAGTATACAATAAAATAATAGTAGTGTTTGTGTTGGTAGAAATATTAGTAATATAATAGTCATGGTAATACAAGTGGTAATAGTAACTTAAGTCATTTTAGTAGTGTTAGTGGACATACTAAAAGTATAGGTAGTCGTAATAGTTGCAGTATGAAAAGTATTGAGATGTGTAGTAATAAAGTAGTAATAACTATAGTATAATGTTAATAAGATGGGTGGTTTTAGTAGTGATGGTAGCAGTAATAGTACAAGTCTCTTCACATTATGTTTAATAGAAATATTAGTAATAGTGGTTTTAGTTTTGCAGTAATGCAAGTAATAGTAGTCGTAGTATAGTAGTATAGTAGTATAGCAGTAGTAGTAGTTGTTGTAGTAGTGATCGTAACAGCAGTAATAACCTGCAGATAAAGTTTGCTGCACACAGGATAACAGATTATTGATTGCTACTTGGTTGATTTTAGCATCGCAAATTCTGAGTCTGCTCGTAAGATGATGGACCTGTAAGCTTCCAAATAACGGAATGGGTCTTCCATTAAATTCACTCATTTTATGGAGTCTGAATTTATACTAGTGTGTAAATAAATAATCACTACATAGATTAATTAACTAGTAATTACTAAATAATGCATTCAGTACGCATCGATAATTACATTGAATACTTAATAAGTATAGTGTTTCGCTTTGTTTTTGTCACTAAACCACCGATCACACAGCTGCAGGTTGTGTGATCGGAGTGTTTCTCGGATTTGTCGCACCACAATGAACATTTCTAATTATACAATTTGCGCAAAAACTTCGTAGAGGCAGACACAGGTTGTTGTTTGATTTTATCCGAGACAGGCGTTATTTTCCTATCGTAAAAATACTTTACACTTCATTTCATCTAACCCATAATAATTGCTTTGCAGAGCAGCAATAAATATAGGTAATCATCTGAAATTATTTACATTACAAAGATTTTCTTTTGATGGCGGACTTGCATGGCACTGACTTTATTTCTATTCGATTCCAGTTTCACCTGCAAACTTTTAATGATGGAAGGTAAACATGCGGGGCCTACCGAGCTGTAGCTTTATATCTCAGAGAGGCTTTGAGGAGCCTGACTGAAAATAAAGTGGATGTGGTTTTACTTTCATCGGACTAAAACACCCCACAGTCTCTCGTGGAAGCTTGAAGAATCCTTTAATTAAGGGTTCAAGAATGATAAACACTCACAAAATGCACTCTGGGTTAATATAAACATGACATGAAATTGCACGTAAAAGGTGAACAACCTTGTTAACCCTTATTTTAATTGGTCTGCGCTCATTTTCTGGAAAAAAACAAGTCAAACATTACATGTGTGGCGTTCAAGTCCTGGGGGGTCATAAAATCGTGGGAATTAGTCAATTAGTAAATATTAAAATATTGATTTTTTTTTCCCCCATAATTTATTTGATTTAATTTCAAATCAGTAAACCTCAGTAGTGATGAGAAGCTTGTTTCCGTTATTTCTTTTACTCATTAGACTCATGATGACTCAAACTGTATCAGGAAAAATCAACACATTTACTGGTAGAGATGTTATAGTACAAGTAAATGGTGATATATATTTAACATATTTACTGCGTAAGTTGCTTGGAATCTGCCGAGTGCATTTAAATAAATTATTATGGCTGTATTGTTATAAAAAACTAGGTAATGTCGTGGGTCCAAGACCCCCGGACACGCGCTGATGGAACAAAACACCTACATCACACGCGCGTCGCTAATTTAACAAATACTTTATTAAAGAGATGACGTCTAACAGATATCATTTTGATAGAAACTAATTCATAAATGGTTCAAGACTCTGCATTTTAATCCATCCCAGTAACAAAGGACACCCACGGGGGCACCTTCAGCGTGCAGACCGGGGCCGAGTTGCTGGTGACGTCATTTCACATCATATTTATTGTTTTTATTTTCACACTAAGGAAAATTATTACAATATTAATAGAAATTTTAAGAAAAAATATCTTCAGTACTGATAACATCATTATCTGCTTTTAATCCATTCGGCGACCTGTTTATAATAAATGACGGTACACCGATCAGCCATAACATTATAACCAACGAAAGGTGAAATGAGTAACGTCGATTATCACGATGGGTTAGCGGTCGGGAAATATAAAGCAGCGAACGAACATTGTGACCCGATGTTGATGTGTTAGAAGCAGAAAAAAAGTGCAGAACGGAGAGAGACTTGGACGAGGCCCAATTGTGATGACTGGACGACTTGGTCAGAGATTCTCCAGAGCTGCAGGTCTTGTTGGGTGTTCCAGGTCTGTTGTGGTTAGTACCTACTAAAGCGGTTTAAGGAAGGACAACAGAGTCATAAGCGCCCTGAGCTTATTGATGCGCGTAGGGAAGAAGGCCATGTAGTCTCATCCAGCAGAAGATATACTGACGCAAAATATGCAGGAAAAAAAGTTACCGCTAAATAGTGATAGAAAGGTGTCCCAACACACAGAGCGGTTTAAATGACGTCATTTTAGGGAGTCGGTTTTTATTGTTATGGTTGATTGGTTTTCTACACACAGACGCATCTAGGGTTACAATAGGGTGATGGACGCAGTTCTGTTTATAACAAGGGATGGGGCCAAAATTAGACATTTAGTTATAATGTTATGGCTAGTATAGCGCCTGAAGGTGGAGAGCGAGGCTCACACTCAAAGCGTCACACACACAGTCAGCTCCACCGGACAGCATCGGAGGCTGAGCCCGGGATCCAGACCCTTTCGGGTCTCCCGACCCCTAAACTCTCCCCTCCTCACCACTTTCTAGTCTTATTGTTCAGATTGCCAATCGTTTTGTATGGTATTTAAGAAAAAGAAGTCTAAAGTTGAACCACACTGTGCTCAGACGATCGGTGACGCACGCGTCTACCGGAGAGAATGAGGATTGTCTCGCGCGGTGTCGTCTGCGGGTTACAGTTCCTCGTGTTGTTCCTGCAGGAGACCAAATAGTCCACGCGACTGGATGCGTCAGATCTGATCCCAGAACTCCTCAAGCCAGTTGGCTCACAGCGGCTCACATAGTCGCACCTAATTTCGAATGTATTCTATTTTTTCCCTTCGGCCAGTAAACGTGGACTGTGGATTCAGACGCTGGCCTCGATGGTGCGACTGGTTTACCGCTTCAGAAACTCTATAGGCTATAATTTAGAGACCGAGGCGACATTACGTCACACACGCGTTAAATGAGGTTTGAAGTTAGACAAATAATATAATTCAGGGCTCGTGCGAATCCTGGAAAACGCCCTTTTCATGAGAATCCAACGTCGGTGGAATATATTTAGAGCCGCTGGGTCATTAAGAAATTCATTGTTCCTCACAACTTTTCCTGAATCGATATACTGCATGTCTAATATATGCTCGGTTTAAGGAATTCTATATAAACATATATGAATAACTGTGTCAAAGCGTCCGTTCGATTTAACCTTTATCCTCGCAATTAACTTCACTCATTCATTATTATTATTATTATTATTAGCTTTTTTTTTATTATTATGATCAAACGTAGTTGTACTAGTTGAAGGACAGGGAGGATCACAATAAAAATAAGCAATAAATATCATTGAGGGATTGTGTTTTGTTTGTACACGTATATGTGGGGAAGGGAATAAATCATTTCTTACTTTTCTTAATAATTTCTTAATTTCGTACTTCTTATAACACATGAGGGTCCACGAGGGAAATAATATGTTAGACCGGGGTAGAGATAAACAGTCGATATTCTTCTTGTGTTTGTTTGTTATTGAAGAAGGTTATTCATAATCAAAATGTTTAATTATTATTATAATTATAATGATTATTATTATCATTATAATTATCATTATAATTATTATAATAATAATAATAATAATAATAATTATTATTATTATTATTATTATTATTATTATTATTTCTATTATAACCATCCATATTATTTCCCACAATTTACACATTAGCATTTTTACATTTTGCTTTAATTCATCAGACTGATGACTGACTCATTTATGAAAAGGGTTTTGAGTTTATTGAAAGAACACTATCCCACCTGAAAACCTGAGGCAGGCAGCAGGGCATTCCTGGGTGGTCTGATCAGGGGCCTAGAGCCGCCCATCAGAGGATCAGTGGTTTGATTCCCTGCCCCTGCTCCTATGAGCAGATGGCCTACGGAACCAGTTTATGTGAATGCTGGCGCTGCTGGCTGACGAGTGTTCTGTCAGATTAGAAAAGTGGGATATTAACCCAAAAGGAGCCGTAGCCACACAGGTGTCACAGACCCTTTAAATGCTCCGGAGATGTCCTCACAACGATTTATCCTTCAGTTTTAACTCATGAAAGCCCTGAGTGCAGATGTGCAACTTAGTTTCTGTGACTCAGAGGTAATTCTGTTGGACCAACTGGCATAAAACAAGTTTGGAAAATATTTTCATGTTGTAAAACCTAATAGGCTCGATTTATTAAAATTTGATATTTGCTGTTGAAATCCAATTTTAAATAAAAAAAAAAAAAAAAGGGAACTCAGTGTTTCTGAGTAACAAACTGTCAAATTGATTTATTTTCAAATGAGGAAAGCGTGACGTAACACACACTCCATGTAAAATCACAGATCTCTGACAAGGGGCAGCGTTTCAGAATTTTTTATACCCCGCATAATTTTCCTTTAAGGAAAAATGGGCTTTGGTTGTTGATGGTTAAAACTATGAGCCTTTATGCATAGAAATGTCACCCATAAGTTTGGAACTCTGCATTAACGTGTACTTGCCCCAAACAGACCAAAACATTACAAACACAAACATTATTGAATATGATTGACGTCCGTTAAATTAAATTATTCATCTTCAAATTCGTCCATCTGTTTTTGAAAAATCTGATTCATATTTCATATCTATCTTTCTATTTTTGTCTATATTTTTTGCACATTGATCTTAATGCACGCTGTGAGCTAAATTCTCATAGAATTACAAAAATATTCTACAATGAGAAAGGCTCTCAACAATAATCCCATCTATTAATGATTGAAAAGCAGATATTATGATGTTGGGCATGTATATCTATATAATAACTCTCATGTGTCCGCAGGTGGAGATCACTAAGACGACGCCATCATCCTTATCCTCATCCTCATCCTCATCATCAGGGGGCGATAAGAAAAGTAAAGGACGAACAGGGTGGCCTCAACATGTCTGGGCCCTGGAACTCAAACAGTAGTGCCCGCCCCCCCCTCTCAGCAAGCGAACAGCACTACTATCGTCCTCATCCTCCTCTTCCTCCTCCTCCAGCTCATTCAAGAGAGTGACAGGACAATAATGATGCTCTCTGATAAACTATAAGGGCTCTTGTCCTCGTCTGTCTGGACCACTAGGCTGTTAACGTGTCACACAATGGCGAACGCGGCCTTCTTCTGAAGCTCCATTCAGTTTGCTACAGTGAGACACGAAGAGAATGAGTTTACGTTTAGCTTGCTTCTCGGTTGAGTTTGCTGTTAGGACATAACTCCAGTTTTACACATACCCCAGGTTTCATCAGTAAAGGCACTTTCTGCTGTTTTGTTCTGCTATTTTGTTCTGTGTGGACCTTGACCCATAATCTCCTCCTTAAGTTTGTCCTCAAGAGAATAAAAACCCCAACAATCAGATTTTTTTTAAGAGATCATCATGTCCACATGATTCAAACACATTTAAAATCAGTACAAATTTAGAATACAGTCAAGTGTTCGCGCTTTTGAACTCTCACCTCAGCTAGAGCCAGAAGATAATACGCCATCAATCACATTTGATCTTATGATTAAATTAGATTTGCTGTATGGTCACACTTATCCGGGTCTGTTTTCCTCGCTGCCTCTCCCCACGTGGGTCTATAATGACATAGTGCTGTTTGTTTGTTTGTTTGGTGGGGCGGGGGGGTTTAATGGCATCTTCAGAAATGGTCAAAAACAGCTCTTAAGTTTTGTTCTACCAGACGTGTGCATTGCCACTGAGCAAAGTAGCTTTATACCACTGCTAGATTCACAAAGGAGTATGTGTGAAACACAAACACACAAACACACAAACACACATGCTCACGCAAACACACACAGGATGTTGTTGACGTGCTCTCTGCATTATTTAATAGAATATATTTATGTGCAATGTGGCCGTTAGAGGGACCAAAACAGCCATTCTGCTGACTGACAATAGAGTAGATTTAGTGACAAGGTGTATGTGAACTCTCTCTCTCTCTCTCTCTCTCTCTCTCTCTCTCTCTCTCTCTCTCTCTCTCTCTCTCTCTCTCTCTCTCTCTCTCTCTCTCTCTCTCTCTCTCTCTCTCTCGTTTCTTAATGTCATTGGTGTCACAGTGTTGACAAAGTGTTTTGTGTGAAATTGTGGTGGGATTCCAAAAAATGCAGGTTGTAAACAGTGTCATGAATTTAATAAATCACCACCTGGTTTCAACTGAGCTGGTTTCTTACACCTTGTGCTGTTCTGCTACACGCTCACAAAGTCCAATAAAACACACAACCGCCTTTAAGGTTTGTGTTGTTCAGCTTGTCAATAATACAGGCCTCATACAGTATTTAAAAGGGGTTAAATAGTACTATTACATTTCCATCCTAAGTTTCATTTTGAATTCTTTCACTCTCTTTGTGTTTTAATTTATTTTAATTTACCACAAAAACAAAAAAAAACATTTAAAACAAAAGGAAAAACTTTCATTTTCCTGACAGATTTAATTACCTATGGAAGCCGGGAACAGCTTCAATGGATTTTTTTTTAAATTTTGGTCGTTTCTTGTAATAACAAGGTAATTAACTTGTTATTACGTGAAAAGAGGCGCCTGTTTTCTCAAGATATCAAGTTCATTATCGTGACTGTTTTCTCGGGTTTGTTAAAAAATACAGGTCGTTTACTTTTATTTGCTGAGTGTTCATTAGCGATAAGGAGTCCCATAACTGTATTAACTGATTCAACATGAATATCATCCGCCGTTTTCCCATGTCTGCACCCTGTGTCGTGCAGTTATGTGTCTCAGAATAAAACCTTAATCGGGAGTTTCCATTATTGATAAACACATTAGATTTGATTCAAATCATGCTTTATCACTGAAAGATATAACTTTTGTAGCTGCTCTTTGACGTTGCCATGGCGACCCAGGAAGTCAAAATGTGCGAATTTAATGCACCTAGATTGCTGTCAGTTTGTCTTTCCTCCACTGTTTCTTTCATTTTTTTTTGTTGCATTGCTTAACATCAGGTCATGTTTGAGATGTCGCCACGGCAACGGCAATGTCGACATTATGATAACAAGAAAATTAACCAACTTACCCGGGGAAACAGTCACGTGTTATTTTGTGGTAACGAGATCATTAACTCGTTGTGATGAGATAACGGCCAAAAATAATGGCCTTTATCGACATCCATAAATGATTAACAGTTTTAGAAGTATTAAAAATGTTTTCATTGCACATTAAACCGAATGAATATTTGTTTACATGACTCACATGGCTATATAATTGTAAAGGGATACGTTTCTATTTATTTATTTGTATTTATTTACTCTTATTTTTTCAATTCAATTTAAATTCAACATATATTAACATATAACATGGAAAAGGTTGAATTAATGACTAAAATTTGAAAATCCTTGGGAGTACACAGACAAACCTTGAAACCATAAATATGTTTTAGTTGATCTGGTGTTAATATTTGAATGACCTTTTTAAAGAGGGGCTGTACCTTTATTTTTGACTTAACATTTAAAGTAGTGTGTGATGGTTCAAAGTATTTAAACTGAGAAATGACTGTCTACATAATCAGGAAAATATTCCAATTATTCCAATTGTTATAGTTTGCTGTAATCTCCCGTAGATACAGAGTGAACTCTGTTAGTTGTTTCATTCAGTGAAAGTTCTTACATCCAATTAAATTAATACATCTCCATTAGCATTTTTCACATAATTACGTGTTTCATAAAACATCTGTTCCCATTCATGATGAAAAATAAAAACAGCATATCCGTGGCGGTCATATAATAAAACAACATGTTGCACTTATTGTCCCACAGCTGCATAGCAGCAAAAGAAAGTAAAGTTCAGTCATATGAAGCATCAACATATTTTAAATACTGCGCAGTCATAATTGCATATTATTGAAATTATAATCGTTGCCTTTTTGGAACATTATGAGGATAATGATGTCGTGCTTTTAATTGACACTGATCACAATACCTTGGGTTATGCCTTTGCGGAAGTTTGCTCTCTCATTTTTTTATTGTGTGCTACTTGACTGAACCTGTTTATAATATGACCCAGTGGCAGTATGTATATGCTATAGAGTAAAGGGGCCAATGATGGAGCCCTGGGGGACACCACATGTCAAAGGGTCCACAGACTTTCTCAATGGCTATTGAGAAAGTCCAATTCGATAAGTAGGATTTTCTTCTGCATATTAAAGCAGGTGATTATTTACTAAATAGAGTGATGCGACTTGATACAAGCAAAAAATGTCTAATTAAGGTCAAATCATTTTCTAAGAAAATGCTTTAACAAAATGTTGAGCTAATCTAAATAAAATGGACCATTTTACATGAAATACAAAATTTCATCCTGAAAAAAAAGGCATTCCTGATTTCATTTTCACTCTTTAAAAATATGCTTGACCAAACAATTTGTAAATTTATATTAAATTAAAATGTGTAAGTTATTAAATCAATACACGCAGAAAGAAAATATGGAATGAAATAATTAAAAAATTTCCATCGTTTTTCTTTCTCCTTTTAAAAATTTTTTTTAATTTTTTTTTATCATTTACAGTTATTGTAAAGTACAGTGAAATAAAATATCTGTATTTGAAACCAACTCTAAGGAGCAGTTATTTTTTTCCCCTGTGAGACAGCCCGGAGAGCAAATCGGAGTTCAGTATCGGGCTCAAGGACACTACAGGGTCCAATCTTGGGATTGAACCACCGACCTCCTGATGAGTGGGCGACTGCTCTACCTTCTGATCCACAGCCGCCCTAACATGCTGTATTTGTTGCTTGCAGTGACAGATCGTGTCACTTTTGACACAGAGGAGTATCTTATATCCCAATTCAAGAACCACCATCTGGTAATCAAGAAGAACGTTTGAAAAAGTGTTTATAAAATGTATTCTCTATTCCTCTATACCATTCTGTTCCCTCTCAGGCTTTCACCTTGTTGTCGGTTCTGTTTGTGCTGGTTCTCCTGTTACAGAGGGTAAGCTGAGATCCCTGTCAATCAAACAAAGTCTATCCCTCGCTGCAGAGATCTGATCATGTTTCTGTATGTTTCTGCTGCCTTTGCTGTGGTTTATTGTCCATCCCACTGCGGAACATGCAACACCTCAAAAATGTAAAATGTCACATGGAGAGATGTAATTGGTCAAACTGGTGGTTTCTGGTGTCGGCCGTGTTTGTTGTTGTGAAATGCTTGAAGGAATGCTCAGGAATGTTCTTGTTTTCAGTGAAGTGTTCACATTTGTATTACTTGCAAAACTCACTTCCTGTGCAACAATCCTACATACTGACACTGGATAGCAAGATTATTACATAATAAAACACAGCACTGTGGGATGAGGTGCGATAAAATGCAACACACCAACAAGGCAGCATTCAACCATACCAGTAAATATCACATTAATTTATTAATTCTATTAATTCAGCTTAATGTAAAAAAACTTATTTTTTACATCCGCATAAATCAGCTCGCGTGATGAAAAAAGCTTAATTTGATAGTGTATATGGGGTAAAAACAAAGCAGAGGATAAACAAAACAAAAAAAGTCAACATAATGTATGCTAGCTGTTTTCAAACGGTGGAGCAAAACAATTATTTCAAGAAGAAGAAGATAATAAAAAAAGATAGTCATATTCATTAAGGTCATTTAAATAATCAACTCAAATTAGGTTGCATACTGTTGTGGAAGTTGAAGCACCACAAATAGGTTGTGGGTTGGAATGCAGTGCTCTATTTGGCCACTAGATAAAACCTAATGTAGATCAGTTCTTGGTTTATTTTATTACTTTTTACTTAAATTCTACCATAAACTAAACCTTAAAAAGTTGTAGGTTTGAATCCAAACCTGGAGTCTGTCTGTGTGGATTCCCTCCATGCGCTCTAGTTTCCTCCCACACTCCAAAAACATGTGAGTTAGGGTTGGATTAAGTAAATAAAAAGAACCAATTTCTTATTTTGGACATTTTAAATAACTTGTTTGCTCCACTTTCAGAAATTAGTTTACACTGGGCAAAAACATAGTTTCTCCCTGGACTAATAATGAATAAACCCACTCATGTTTATGGCTGAAACAATTACGTACATGACCTCCAGGGATCAGTTACTGACAGATGAGACGGCCAAGGTATCTGATGGAGCTGTCAATCATCCGTTGATATCCGTTATCAGTCGGTAGGATGTTGGCGGGAGATGGAACGGCCTGAGTCTGGCCTCAGGTGAAGACGGGACGAGTGGATAACCAGTGAGCGAGCTGCCGGCAGGTAAAGATCTTTCTCTCTCTGTCTCACACTCACACACACGCACACACGCAGGTAGACACACACAGAAACACACACAAACGCATATATTTACCGAATATTAATTGTCTTCATTTTTTTTTTAAATGAATGAATAGGAGAAAAATGAACAATTACACAAAAATAATCCCCCTAAAACAAGCTCTACATTTAGTATTAGACGCTAAATTACTATCCGCAGTCACAAGCTAAGCCAAATACGTTTTCAACAATATTTTCAGACACAAAAACTAGACTTAATGCTCAAAGCGCACATGGATTTGATTATTAATCTCAACCCTGCTCAACATTTAATGACCAGAAAATGCTGGAACAAAAGCTCATACTGAAAGAGGAAAAGGAAATTAAAATAGACCCTTTTCAGATGACATCACGTAAGGGGTGAGAGCAAAGAGAACGAAGATGAAGGAGAAGGGAGTAAAGCCAGAAGGAGACAGTGATTCTACTAAAAGGATGTAAATTACGATTAAACCCTAAAGAAGTAGTAGCCAGCCGGCTGCCACCTTGGTTTTAACATACATCTTGTGTGATCTGAGCTGAAGTGGGCAGGACGATGTGACCGCCACCATAGCATTGGCTAAACAAACAAGAAACCAAGCAGTGCAGACAGGATTTAAAATCACTTATTATGATGTTACAAGAAGGTTATTTTGCTAGCTAATGACTAGTATACTAATACTTACAAAGCATTGTTTTAGATACAGACATATATTTCATATAAAAAAAACATACTTTATGTCTGTGATATAAATGTATAGTTAAATGACAGTAAAATCAATGTCTTAAAAAAGAATGTGATCAAAATTTCTGGTAAAAATCTCACACTTAGAGGACAAACTACTTCCTGTCACAGACATGAGACACAGATTACTTCACTGGATGTCCGCCATCATTCGTGAGTCAGCAACAAACTGGTTGTAGGCCGTCAGACTGTGACTGCTTGGAAATCTTCCTATGTAAACGCTCTGCTTTGTAACCAAGTAATTCATGATGTGTTGATAAGTCATATCGGGCCATACACGCATGTATGCGGATGACTCACTGTTTTCCACATCTTATATTATCACCAAATAAACCTTCAAAATCCTTTACTATTTCAAATTTAGGTAGTTTGGCAACGTAGCATAATTTCAGAACATTTGTACTCTGAGGCACACTATCTGTCGGAACTCAGAAACCAAATCCAAATCTGTACGAACAGGCAAGTGTCAAAAACACGACGGGCAATCCAATATGGCAAACAATCCAAAATGCAAAAAGCAGAGGCAGAATTAAAAAAAACAAGCCACGTTCAGCACCAAGAAAATCCACAAGGAATTCACGACGAGCCATCAACGACCAACTGGAACAAAAAGGAGAGACTATATAAACCGAGGTAATGAGACAATGAGACACAGCTGAAGGGGAGACACAGGTGAACATGATGAACAATCACGCAAGATCAGAATAGAAGCAATACAGAAAAAAGAAAGACACAGAGAGGGAGAAGGAACATATGTGAAACACACAAAGAAAACAGATAGACAGTGGGGATGAGAAAAATAACACAAAAAATGAAACGAAAGGAAATATAAGGTAAAATAGATTAAAAAAAAAAAAAGACCAGGACAGGGAGTGGAAAGCTAATCAAAAACAACAATTAGCAATGCTTTCAAAGTAAAACAGGTCGCATGGAGCAGGACGATGAAAATAAAACATCAAACTAAAAACCGAGAGCCAAAACAGAATAAACCAAGAAATAACTCAACAGTCACGACACTATCACTCTTACCAGCCAACTTTTTTTTCCTGCTAGAACTCAACTTATGCTTAGACACCGTTGCCTATACTGTAATAGCAGCCAGAGTGAGACTCATAGGAAGCCGTAGGAAATGTGATCAACTGCAATCAGAAAATCATTAATCCAAAAAAGATATATTAGGTTGCAAAGCGAACTGGTTGGATTTATGGAAGATGAACCACTTTCATGTAGAAAACATGAAGAGGCAAGAGGGAAACTGATAGCAAGTATTGGGACCCTGAGCAGGGTTGGAGATTTGCTACAATTAGGGAACTCAATGGAAGGGAGACAGGCTTTGATTAGGTTTTTCAAAACGACAGCATGGTGTATGAGCCTGAACCACAACTTAAAGAATGCCCTTGTCCAAATTCTCCCACAACGGCCCAAGGTCTTCGTCGGAGTGCGCACTTGCTGTGTGATGTAGAGAAAATGTGCACTTAGGGCCGTCAGTGCAAAAGGGACCAAAGTATTTAAGCGCAGAATCAGGACAAGTTTGTATTTGTCACATACCTACGTCACTTCTCTTTAGATCATCTAGGAGACCAGACATGGCGCTGACCATAGCTGCCCCACTGTTGGCGGTCCTGCTGCTGCCCAGAACTTATTCAAATCAAAAATCATCTGGTCGGTCCCTAAAAGTATACGTTTGTGAAAACTGTAATAATAATAATAATAATAATAATAATACATTTAATTTATAATGCACTTTACATTTGGATCAAATCTCAAAGTGCTACAAAGTTTATCTAAAAGCAGATAAAAGCATCAATAAAAAGAATAAAATAATAACTATATAAAAACCTGACCAAAAAGTAGCAATGTTAATTAAAGTTATAGGTTCTGCTAAAAAGGAAAGTTTTAAGTTCTTTTTTAAATGTGTCAGTCGTCTGTGGAGCCCTGAGATGGTGAGGGAGGGCATTCCACAGACGAGGGGCAGCAAAACAGAAGGCCCGATCACCCATGGTGCTGAGCTTAGTCAGGGGAAGGAGGAGGCGGTATGAGTGGGTAGAACGGAGGGATCGTGTTGAGGTCAGTGGGGTAAGTAGTTCTTTTAGGTAGGGGGGTGCGTTACCATGGATGCACTGGTGGGTGAGGAGAGAGATCTTATAAAATATATATTATATATATATATATTATATTATAAAACTGTCATGTATGCTGATATTAAACATCTCTTTGTTCTGTAATAAAGGATACCTGTTTTAGCATTCGAGCTTACACACACTCATTACGGCTCATGAATGTCAATTTCTGACATAAATAATTTAAATTAACAATTAAAAAGATATTTCTTCTCCACTGTTCCGCTGTCAAATGTCGCTCCCAAAGGCTTGCCTGTCCGAACTCCCGGCATTGGTTAGCTATTTTTAAGGTCACTACAGTATAGGGATTCTGGGTAATGACCTTGGGTGGAGTTCGATCTTATGCAGATTTGCGGGAGGGGTGCATTATGGGTGCGTGAGGGCGCTACCGAGCACCCATGGAAAACAAAACTAGAGAATTGGGACGACCCCACGGTCTTGCACACCTTAGACTCTAAGGTGCACTTGGGTCCTTCAGTCGCGCTCACTCTAAGGCTTAGAGTGAGCGCGACTGAAGGACCCAAGTGCACAAGTGCAAAAATTGGGACAATGCTAATGTCAACTGCAATTTAAATCCAAAAAAGAAGAAGAAGAAGAAGAAGAAGAGTTTATTCGTCACATATCATACAAGCGGTACAACATAGCAAAATTGGTTCTGTGCATTTAACCCATTAATAGATTGTCTTTTGGACTCGTCGAGTGACTTAAGGCCTGCTGGGCCAACAGGATGAACGTCTGAGAGGGCAGGAAAGAACCAAATAGTGCAGGTACCATAAAGACGATACAATGTCATGTTTTCTTGTTTCTTCAGCTACAGTGTTGGTTCCTTCTCCCCAGCAGATGTTGAACACCGGTTCTTTCTATAGCACTTTAGACATGAACCCCACCGAGCTGCTATATGCTCACATGAAGGACTGGGTCAGTAGTGAGTCAGTACTGTCATGGCTGAGAACGCAAACACGGCTGCAGTGAAATACTGTCCCATATTAACCCACTGATGTCAATTCACCGAAACATTACAGCCAGAGAGAAGGAAGAAAGAATGAAAGCCACTAAGTAAAAACTTTTTTTTTTAAATTTCTGTTTAACAAAGTGATTTGTACAAAAATACAGCCATTTATTGACATGTTTTTTTTTAAATTTTGCATTAAAAAAATGAGAATCAACTTAAAATGTCATGTATTTTCACACTTTTATTTTATTGCCACCTCTCATTTTGTGATCAGGTCAACTTCTTCCACTTGTACCGCCTCTTCTTCTCATTTCTCCTCCTCTTCTCCTTCTTCATGTCATTCTCCCTCTTCTTCTTGATGGAGGTCAGCAAACTGCTTTTAGGTGCATTACTGCCACCTTCTGGTGGTCTCATGCAGCCTGTTGTAATTTGCTGTAGAGCGGAGACACATTTGCTGTGTTTTGTTTCTACACCAATCTGACATAACATTATAACCACTGACAGATGAGGTCAACGTAACATTGATTATCTGGTTACCATGGCACCGGTCAGTTGTTGGGATATATTAGCCAGCAGGGGAACATTTTACTCTTAAGGTGATATGATAGAATCTGAATAAATGGTCAAGTGTAACAATTTGAGGGTCTTGACCAAATTGGGATGGCTGAGACGTCTCAAGACGAGTCAGAGGATGTCCAGAATGGCAGGTCATGTTGGGTGTTCTCACTCTGCAGTGGAAAGTACCTTAAGTGAACGAAAGTCAAAGGAAGGACAACGGGTTAACCGGTGACGGGGTCATGGGTAAACTAGACTGGCCAGTGTTGCCTGATCCAAAAATAGAAGATATGCAGCAGCACAGATTGTTGAAAAGGTTAATGATAGTTCTAATAACTGGTATCAGAACACACAGTGACATCACAGAGCCGTTTCAGTTCGCCTAACCCCTTCACTGTTAGGCAGGTGATTTTTAACGTCATAGCTGATCAATGTACATTCAGACGACAGACGCCTAAATCACGTTTACAACTAAAGGACAAAATAATTGTCATTTTGACGAGATTATTACTGTTTAATAATAAGTAAGTTTTGGCACGCATCAGAAAAAAAGCATGGTTGTTGATATCTAGGACAGAAAATAAATGTAAGAGTTATTTTTGATCTTTGTTTCAACTGATTAAATCGTTTGTGAAAACCAACGTTTTTCAACTCTGTGTTTTAGTTAAGGCCAATAACCAAACCCACAAATGGGTCCTGTTGGGTCCGTTTTGGCTCAGGTTAACAAATGCCATCACTGGTTCTGTTGTCCAGCAGGATACCCGCGGTGACTATAGATGGGAACAGATGATCCGCTGTGGCGATCAAAAGGAGCAGCCAAAAGACAAAGCAGAAGAAGTTTTAGCTGAGGTCAAAGCCTTCCTCTCATTCAAAGACCTTGAGAAGATTACTCATAGTTTGATTACTTCTAGGCTGGACAACTGCAACTCACTGTACGTCAGAATGGACCATGGTCTGAGTACCTCTCAGATCTGCTACGTCCATATGCTCTAAATCTACAGCCGGGATCCCTGGATCAACAGCTTCTACTTCTGCAGAGATCCAGACTGGCCCTTGGGGCTGACCGGGTCTTCCGTGTGTCAGACACTGGGAAGACCTAACCTCTTGAATGACCTCAGATCCTCAACATCTCTACCACCAGAGTTTAAGTCTCTGCTTCTTCTCATCAGCTTTTCCAGACTGAATCCAGTTGGTCTAAAGAAGTTACGGCGGCCATTTATCGTTATGGCTCTCCTCTTTTAACCAAATCTGTTTTTACAATCGAACTGCTTTCATCTCGTCTCGCAATGTTTCCTTAATCCAATTTTATGCCTTCCATAAACGGTTGCTTAATTGTTTTTTCTTAATTTGTGTTTCTTATGTGGTCTTATATGCTGCGCAGCACTTTCATCAACCCTGTGTTGTTTTTTGCGGGTTTATATGTTTTTGTTTTTCTGTGAAGCACTTTGTTCAACTTCATGTTGTGTTTTTAAATGTGCTATAAAAAATAATTTGCTTTGACATTCTGACATTGCACGCTCCTCCCTTTCACGCATTACTGTTCATTATCCGTGATCGTTTGTCATTGTCAGGGTCGCGGGGGAAGGAGCCTATCCCACCTCTTCCATTGAGTTTCTACTGCTTCCCCTCACTTCTCCACCTTTGTTTGGTAAGGTGGAGTAGAACAGGCTCTGATTACTGATTAGAGTCTTCTTTTATTCCAGCTATACTTGTAAATTATGACTAAAGAGGACAGTCTAGTCCTGTTCATTCTGGAAAGTGCCTTGATATAACACTTGTTGTTAATTGACACAAAATTAATTTGATTTGATTTATAAGCATATCAATTCCGTTACACTCGTTGGTCCTTTAGTGGATTATTCTGCCGGATTATTTCAATGTAGACTGATTTCCAGAATTCAATATATTAATTTCCCCCCGAAAACTCCGGAATGTATTTGACTCGTCATCGACCCACGTTCGCCGCAGATCCTTCGTGTTCATGTGACAAATCCAAAACTATATCGGGGATCATTTCAAATGTTATACCCCCACATACCTTAGAGCGAGGAAGAACTGGATTGATTTTGGAAAAGGTCAGCTTAGGTCAGAGCTTTATCTCCAGAAGTTTTCAGACCATAAATTCTCAACTCGTTTTACCTTGTAGCACTTTGAGATTTGATCCAAATGTAAAGTGCGTTATAAATTAAATGTATTATTATTATTAACTGTTAGTCCAATTTAGTCCAAATGTGGTGCATATGAATCGACTCAAGGATATCTGTCTTGTGTATATCATCATCTCTAATCAGAGCTTTTTTGTTTTACTAAACACTTTTTTTTAGATAAAACTGCACATTTAATTTAAGGGGTTCAATCAGGGGGATTTCTTGTACAATGCAGGGGATTGGGGACTTGAAAACTGCGGGCATGAAAACTTCGGTCTAGCTTTTATTATTCTTTATGCTATTTCAAATACTATCATCTGCAGAACGGAACAAGTGTCGTAGCTGTAGTCCAACTCACACAGTTGACAGTTCCATGCCCGGTACTTCAGTACATCTGCTTACGTTCCAGATGTTCAAGTCCTTGTGGCATTAAAATGAGGTTTGCTCAGGAGCATTGTTGGAGCGTTGCTATCTTGAGACAGAAAGAGAAAGTCTGGTTTCAAGTCTGGTTTCTCCTGCTTCTATTTACATATGCATACCATACCAACCATAACATTGTAACCACTGACATGTGAAGCCGGAATATCACTGATATGTGATTGTTTCCATGGCAACAGTGCTACTTACCCTTTAAATACTTCTACTAACAAAACTAATCTGACCATGGATAATATCTATGAACCCTATGAACGCATGCTTTTTGATCCAACAACTGACCGAACTGGACCAGCTGTGAGGAAAGGAACTGATCAGGGTCATTTTAACAGTGTATTTAGGAGTTTGAATATTCTTAATTCTCACGGTTACATCATTCATCCTCCTGTTTAGATTTATTTACATGAGTAAATAGATCACACAGAACGTAACTGAAACCAGAGTCCGATCAGTTATTACATGACATGCTCCTTCCCTTCTTCTACACTGTAAACAATTCTATAAACAACCCAGCAGGTGGCGCCTCAACATCTGCCGGATTGAAACTTCAGGATTTAGTTGATTTGAACACTGCTCTGAAAAAGAATAAAACACACATGGATTTAGTCCTGAGTCTGAAGGCAGAGGGAGCCGTTATGAATCTAGGGGATTAGATACGTTCGAATAAATGAAAAATGTTTACAAATAAGGTGGTTAACAAATATACACCCCAGGCATGATATTGTGTTTGCTTCTTTCTTTTGGTTTTGTTTTTGCAATGTTGAACTCTTGGGGTTAATTGTTTACATAAAACTTGATATGTAAAAAGGGCAGTGGTGGCATGATTGCATAATTTATACACGTGTGCATAAAAAGTAGTTAAAGGGAGCTCAGCCTTAAATAAGTATTTATGATATATGTCATAAATCTGGACTTTCTGTGTTTTAAAACACAAGTGTTTCTAAAAAATGACGCATATCCAGAGACAATAATAGAAAATGTGCTGTTATTTTATTTTATTTATTTTCTGTTAGCTTATGTGACAGGTGGGCTGGATATTGGCACTTTAAAAATTCAATAAAATTAAACTGATACACTGTACACAGGGCTTGTAGTGTGTATATATGTATATATATATAAAGTTCATGTGCAGTTGTTGTTCGTTAAGCTTTTGTTGGGACTGACAATATTTAAAAACTGTAAAACACATAACAAAACATTCTAAAACATAGAACCCAACACACTAAAACACAAAACACAACAAGCAATGCAAACCTATTACTACTATAAAAACATACAGTAGACAATACTGCAAACTGCTTTTTTCGACTCTGAGCCTTGGGATTGTAGAAACTTACAAAGTGACCAAAGTTTGGATTCCCTTGAATGAATTGATGAATTTAAAAGCATCATAAAGAACATGTGGATAGAAACATCTTCTTCTTTTTGGTGTACGATGTTGTATTTGTTGCAGATTGGCTGCTACATTGCAGGTCTCCCTCGCAAAATACATTCGTGATCTCAACGAGACTTCCATGTTGAATAAAAGTTTTTTTTTTTTAAGTAAAATAAAGAGGGAGAAAAAGTTGTTGAGGCTACAGCTGCAACGATGACTGACGACCTTCAAGGAGAAGGAAGGTAGAGAAAGTGACATTTACTGAAGTACTGCACTATGAGTACTTTTACTTTCATGCTTTAAGTACATTTAACTGACAATACTCACATCATTTTTTGTATGCAGGTCTTTCATTTGTAAGGGAGTATTTCACAGTGGGGTAAAACTGTGGGAAAAGACGGTAAGAGACGACTGAGCCAATTTTGTTTTGTCGTTTTGTGGGTTTAAAGTCTCAACTTACTGCTCACCTCATAGCAACTCCTTTGCTTTTAGAATCATTTGATTGGTTCTGGGCCGAAGCCGGTCACATATACCAGTCAGTCTCATTGATAAACAAATCTATTTTATCAATGAGGCTCAGTGGATTATACCTTTCAAGATTTTTGCAATGGTTCCATTTAATTGATTTCTGATTAGATATTTTCCATGCTTGTTTGTCTAATAATAACAATATTGGTGTCTTTTCTGATTTGGTGGAACTTTACCACACTGTTGTTGGATGACTTTGAAACTGACATTTTAGTTAAGAAAAAGACCATGAATAAGATGACCTTGTAATGCATGAAGCATTAAAAAAAATTTTTTTAATTTTTTGAAACTAGCGACTTTATTTGAAAAAATATTTTGTCTTGTACAAGGGTTATTTTTTATATCATATTTGATAAGGCAGGGTTCGTTTTTCCTGACAAATTAATGCCCACGTCGTACAAAAAAACTGGCAACAGAACAGAACATGTTTAAGCTGTTAAACTCAAAACCTTATGGAAGAGGAATAGGGCCAAACCTGGCTAAAGGAAAATATATTTTTTTGAATATTATTTTTTGACTCTAATCTCAGAATTCTGACTTTATTCTCAAAATTCTGACGGACTGAGTATAAAGTTAGAATTCTGAGATTAACATCAGGATTCTCCAAATAAAGTCAGAATTCTATGATCACAGTCGGACTTCTGAGTTTACGGTCATAATTCTGAGAATAAAGCGGGAATTCTTAGAATGAAATCACACGTAAAAAAACAAAAGAATGTTCATCGCCATATGTATCTCTAATCCTACTCCATACAAAACTCTTAATTTTTAAAATAGCATATTTTATTCATGATAAACTCGGAAGAGGAATTTCTTTTCATAAAATACATTTTGAGTCTTTACTTTTTTGTTATCTAAAAATAAACACACAAACATAAATGATCACAGCCTATTTCTTCTATTATTAGGTCGAATTTAGTGAAAGTCACATAATGTTTATACCATGAATTTCAATCCACAGCCCTGGTGCCAGCTAAATAAAGTTATATAGGTGATGTGATTGTTGGAGGAGAAATGCCTGAGTGGTCATATGTTTTCAGAGATAAGTATTTCAGAGATAATACTAATTTGCATATATTGTAATGACAAAAGGAGAGGTATGGGGTTGTTAATCAGGACAGCACCAAATGATGATTCATTGCCAATCCCCATTTTTTAAGAATTTAAATATAATTAAATAATTTCTCATTTTAATGTGGGCCCAAAAGAAAATTGAAGATTACATTTATTAATATTTAAATGATTCGATAATCCATGTCAAAACTTCCGTAAAGGTTGAAGACCCAGGCTTTCATCCATAATTGAATAAAATTGTAACTGTAAATAGAATGTAAATTGTTTTTTACTCCAAGGAATAAAAACTAAATGTAACAAAAATGAAAAAAAATATATCAATGTTTGGTCCTTTAAATCAAACTGGGACATTTAACTAAGATCTTTTAACACATCAAGGTGTATGACAAAATAAGTCCCATAATAGCTTACATCAAAAACATCTGAATCTCTCTCTCTCTCTTTTTCTTACACGCACACACACACACACACACACACACACACACACACACACACACACACACATGTAGAACCACACACTTCCTCACGTCTCCTGTCTTTAAGTGCAGTCAGTTGTAGAACATGATCTATGACTACAGCAGGAATAGAATTTTTCCCTGCAAAACATCTGGCAGCCATTACTTAAAGCTGACCACTACCCCCCCATCCACCCCTCCAACTCCTTCCCCACTTAACTCTCCACCATCAGGTGCTCCTGTGTTAGCGCTCCACCAGGGGGCTTCATCTTTACAGTGAGATGAGGGGGGTCAGTGAATCTATAATTAAATTATACATGTTGCCGGTCATCATATCCTTCATATGTCCCATGTTTATTCCACCGAATCCATTTAGGACTGACTTTCTTCATCTTTCACAGGTTAACTGAAACCGGGCTTTTTGTCATCACACGTCCGAAGAAATCTCAATCTTGCTGCACAAGATGGTAAAATTATGTTTCAACACGCCTGAGGGTAACGTAGACATATTAACGGTAGCAATCGAACATGAGGAAGCAAAAGAGAGAAGTGTGGATGAAGAAATGATCGGCATGGGCCTCCCTTTTTAGTCTACTTATGAAATATGGTGTGCTCAGGCTCTCCGATTATTCCTTTGTGTGATCTTTATAGTCTAACTCTACTACCTCTACTCTCAGAGTAGAGGTAGTCAGAGGTAGGTCAGAGATGACCTGCCATCTCTGTTCTGCTCCTGCTGGAGTTTTGAAAGATCAAGTCATCTCCTCACCCCAAACACACCACCACCAGAGTCAGCTTCAGTTGGAATAAACAGTTTGAACCTTTGTCTGTGTCCTAATCTCCTGTTTTGTTCCTGCCTCAAAAACAAGGGTTTCCCCTCAGAGGATGTCAAGTCAAATCACTTTTATTTGTAACGCCCAAATTCACAAATCACGATTGGCCTCTAGAGGCTTTACAATCTGTACATGATGCAACGACCTCTGTCCTTAGATCCTTTGTCTGGGTCAGGAACAACTCCCCAAAAAACCCTTTTAACAAGGAAAAAAGGGAATAAACCTCAGGAAGAGACACAGATGAGGGATCTCTCTTCCAGGACGCACAGATGATTGTCTGATGTTGGTGTACAGAGCAGATCAACAAAAATAAACACATTGTTTACAGTTCTAGCAATGATGATGGTATGTGGTGATGTGTTACAGTACATACAGTAGCAGTGGTACTACCATATACATATACAATAGTAGTTCTGGTACTAAGCATTGGATATATGATTATTAGTGAAAGTAGAAGAAGGTGGCGACCAGCGGGGCTTTGGCAATAGATACGGCCACGATCTGAGGCTCGGTACAGCCAGTGACCCTGACCCAGAACAACCACCATTCCTGGGAGCCTGCAGGGTGATAGGACACAAAGAGTCCCGGGAACAAGGACTCCGGGGAGGGAATAGAGTCAGAGGTGGATTTCGTGGCATGACTTTGCAATGAATGATATAGAAATAGAGGTAGTCTAAGCCTGTGGCAACAGAACCAAGAGCTGGTCCAGGACCAGCGCACGATGAAACGTCCCTCTGAACCTGATCCTTCCTGCAACTTTATTGCTTCATCAGCAACAGCCACGCGATTTACCAAACACTTTCTTTAGAACCGAGGTTCTACTTGAGTCATGCTTTAGAGTCCTGTGTGTCAGCAGAGAGCGGTTCTGAAGAAGTTCTCACCAGCTGTTAAATGAACTGGTCGATGTTAGAGGAAGAAGTTCTTTGATCGTTCAAGTTGGTAAGGTAAGAGCAAGGACTTTGAAAAATATCTAAAATTACAAATCCAAAGTGTTTTAAGTTACTGGATAACTTTTCTGTACAAATATATGTATCTGAAAATGATGTTTTACAAACTGGGGCTCAGAGACCTCCCCATGGACCCTATTAAATGCAATGGCGGGTCAAGGGATTAAACCCACGCTACTGGCATCACGCTCTAACCAACGGAGAAAACTGTGCACATTAGAACTGTGCACATTCAATTTAATGTTTCTTTTTCCAAGAGGAAACAACAGATGGATAGAACAACATGATTTAAATGACCCAGGATCTTTTGTTCTTCTTGTTTAGCTCGCCTCAAAATAAATGTGTTTCAGGTTACATGACAAAAGGGGCAAACGCACCGCAACTTAAAAAAACACACGCAAAGAGACAAAACGCAAGCAAACAGAGAAACGACACTGGCGTGCTTCAAAAGACAAAACACAACGGAATTATAAAACACTTAAAACTGACGCTTAAAACTGATGCTTCCGTTGTCTTCTGGCTTTTGAAGATCGCTGGTAGCGATCTTCAAAAGCCTGGTAGCACAACATCCAGGAATTATTGCCTTATTTGCGGCGTGTAGATGAAGCTCAGGTTTTGCATTTCTTTATCTTCTTCCCCTCATTGCGACACCTGTCTTTCCTTTTCTCATGAATGATGGCGGCGAGCTCTGAGCTGCCGTTTTCTTCAGACGCCTGCACACGTTAGCTTCTTCAACCTCGGTATTTTCAATGTGGGTTACTCTTTTGATTCACTCTGTACATCCAGATGTGTAATAATATTGAGAAAGCCCATTTTGTTTTTCCTTGTTTGTACGTTTTACAAACAAGGAAATGTCTTTCTGTTTTTTTTACAAATTTATTTAACTTTTTTTTAGTTTAAGAGAAAAACTAAGACAGAGTCCGTTATGTAAATACCCCAGGAACAATAATCTGTAGTTTCAGCAAAAACCTCTCTGCCCCAAAAAAAAGGAAGAAAAGAAAAACAATATATGAATTTTTATGTTCATGTAACGAATTAATATATGCACCTTGGTTTTTTATAAACACTATAATACATGTTGTGTGTATGAGAATAGGAACCAGTGAAAAATATAAATAAATGGATATGAGAATGGGAAAAATATGAAATTTAAAAATATATTTTAAATAGAAAAAAAAGTCTTGTTTTGTCCTTACGTGTGTCACAAAATGGAAGTTTTGTGTTTTCTTCACTCATGGTGAACATGTTGGTAATAAAGTACGGTGTGTTTGTAGCCGTTGTAGCTCATGCTTGTTACAAAAGCGCTGTGAGTGCACATGTGAACAGTCACATGTGTACAGTCACATGTGTACAGTCACATGTGAACAGTCACATGCGAACAGTCACATGCGAACAGTCACATGTGAACAGTCACATGCGAACAGTCACATGCGAACAGTCACATGTGAACACTCACATGTGAACAGTCACATGCGTACAGTCACATGCGAACAGTCACATGTGAACTCACATATATGATGTACAACCAGCATGGACTTTTCTGAGGCAGAGAAAAATAAGCCAATCGATCATCTGGTCAGTCGATCAGAGATCCTCTAGTCTGGATGGATGTTTCATTGCTGCCTTGAGGAGGTAGAGAGTAGAGGTAGAACTCTGGATCCACTTGTGTGACGGCTGCATATTGAGGTTTGGCGTGATTGTGCTGCTATGATGAGCTGTGGTCTTGGAGATCTGGTAATCAGATGAAGAGAATGGGCATATCATTAAATTGAGCCTCTTTCCTGTCCAGTTTTTGTCCATCTTATGCACCAAAACTGTCAGGTTGGGTCCTGTGATATATTAGCCTCTCAGTAGAGGTTGTTTTTCCTCATGTCAAGCTCAAACTATTCTGTTTTCCTGTTTAAGACCGCTGCATGTTCCACCAGAGCAGGACTCTCCTGTAGCACAGCTCACCTGCCTCTGCTTCAAAGAGAGCAGATGGAGTATCAGTTTATGCCGTTGGAGCTTCGGGGAATCAAGCATGCACTCGAAATATTTATTTTAACATTTTGAAATTGCTGTGATGGGTTAAATCCCAAACCTCATCATCACATCTTCAGCAGGGTAACTTTCAGTTGTAGGCAACCATCCGCTGACATCAGCAGTAAAATCACAGACACATTCTCTGTTGATTTTCTTCTTTGCCTTGGCTGCAAACGCCATTGGCTGCTTTTAAGACTCCTGGTCGTTGGGCTGCACACATAATACGTCGTCAAACCGTCACGGACCCTCCCTGCCTTTCCACCTCACATCTGATACAGATGTGTGATCCGTCTCTTTTACTACCTCCACTGCGCTCTCAGACAGGGAACAACTCGGACCTCCCATCATGCCCCAATCGCACGGATACAGGACGGAGGGGCGGAATGAAGGTGCACCAGGCCCGCCTTGAAAAGGTTGTGTAAATGGGGCCAATTATTTCACTTGCCTCTCCTGTGGAGGGCAATTTGCAAAAGGCAAAAGGAGACCATATGTAAAGGGTCCCATAAAAGTGAAGGTGGGGGAACAGAGGTTCAAGTGTTCCACATATTGACTCGGAGGCCAAAACTTTCAGGTTACAACTACTTTCACAGTTTTGTGCATGATACTACATTCTACATGTAGCCCGATGGTATATAAAAAATAAAGAATTTAAACCTTATTTTCCACTCTGCCGTATGAAACACCCCTTAAAAATGTGGTTGGAAATAAATAAATGTTTTCCGGTATTTCGATAAAAAAAATTTCTCATCAAATTCCAGCATGAAGTTTCATGTAATCGGTTTATTCACGGTGTTTCGTGCTTTTCTCTTCATGTCAGAGGCTCACTTGCTGTTACAAGGTTAGGTTATAAGGTGGCAGGAATAATTACAGGCCCGCCAAAATTCGGCCAAATGTATTGCGGTCGATCGTTTTCCCTCTTTTGGATCGAGCCAAGATCCATGAATTGACGAAGGTGTGCTGCTGTTGCATAAGCTAGTCGGTATTTGTTAAATATGCTTCTATAAGGAACTTAAAAGTTTGTATGATTTTGAAGCCCCCAGTGCAAAATGACCAGTATTTTCTGGCGGGGGCTGGAAGTTCTATACCATATTTGAAAGAAAATGCTATTAGAAATAAGAATGACTGTACATTTGTACCGTTCATCTCTGTATATTCACAATTTACAACTCTGTTATTTGGGCTTTTGGGCTAGTTTCCCATACAACGCCCTCGAGTCCACTGCCGTATTTATGTATATTAAAAATCATTTATTACCTTAATTTCTCATTGTCTATAATGACCCCATAAGAACCCCAGTTTTTGCGTCACTGGCTGAGTGGAAACTACTTTCCCGGTCTTCATACAAATACAAATACACGTATGTTGAGTAATATTATGCAGTATTCCTTTCCCTCACATTAACAAAAACAAACAGAATCAGCAAAAAGCATGAAAACAAAAGTTTCAATTCGGTGTAACGTCACATGAATGATGACATTTAATTTCATAATCTCATTACCATGGTTACCTGTCGGTGTAACGTCACATGAATGATGACATTTAATTTCATAATCTCATTACCATGGTTAACTGTCGGTGGTTGGGTTATATTCAACTGGGTCAGACAATCGCTAGGACTGCAGGATCATCATCGTCAGAGAATGGAAGAGCTAGAGAGGAGAAATCAGCTCAGAGGTTCTGCTGAGGAAAGTTTCCTTCAGTCCTCAATAATTCATGTTGGAGAACCTCCTGATGGGCATTCACAGCTCTCCTCATACAGAGTAAATGTGTAATAGACAGCCCCGCCTACATTTTATATATGATTTAATATATAGGCCGGGATGTTGGAATGAATCACAGATGAATTTAACTTAAGTGGTAGAAGCAGCTCACAGTCAGGGACAATCTGTTAGTTTGATGAGGACATATTGATAAGGGCAGCCAATCGATCACAGAACTGTAGATATGATTTGATGATTGATGATTGATTTGTGATTTTAAAATGATTTATCGAAGAAACTAATGGGTCCAAAATTCTATTACATGAATAGATAAATCACGGATTATGGTCAGCTGCTGGGCTTGTCTGTAGGTTACCATTTATTGATTGTCATGGATTGACTGGGCTCTTTTATTTTAGGGGATTGTTTTACTTGGGGAGTTGT